>NJRQ01000267.1:280974-291670 GCA_003063805.1 Aphaenogaster ashmeadi | reverse complement strand
TCATTGCATATTCATTCTCTTTATTTTAAACAGTATATTTCTAGATTCACATTGACTTAGCCATTATAGTCAATTAACATGTTCATTATCATGTATTACATAATATCCTGAATATGATGTACATGACACCTCAATCTCTTCGTGATAGAGTAACGTCATAATGTATGAATAATGGCGATAATTACGCAATACTGTTTTATTAAAAATATATATCGAAAAATTTAGTAAAAATTAATTAAAATTTAATTTATTAAAAATATATATTGAATAAAACTATTGAAAATTTTATAATAAATTGCATTTTTTAAAAAAGCAGGATAGCAACGGCAAAAATGTTAAGCGTGCAACGGATATATAATAATATGTAAAACGATAATATGTAAAATGCTTTATAGTGTCAAAACAAGATATATACAAGAAAATATTGAAAATAACATGATACTGCCATGATACAACATTTTTTAACAAATAATATTAAGAATAAGACCGATGATATTAAACAAATATAAATATGAAAGAAAGCCCATATCGGTCGCGGCGAATTTTTGTGCCTAATAATAATTATTTTGTGAATATTCTTGCTGATGCGAACTGCGCACCGCATATTCATCGGTCTTGAAACACAATCCTTACATGAAGCCGGAATAATTAATTCACATATTAAATTGACGAGCAATTTAATAATTTTTTATGTTCACTAGCATCTATGTAAGATCCCCCCCCCCATTTCCCCATTCCCTGAAAAAACTGTAAAGAACTTATTGCGAAAAATAACACCTCAACCATTCGAACCTGGATCTCTCATCAGTCTGTGCGGGCGTCCTACCAATTCGACCATCGAGGCATGTGGTGATATTTCTCGCAATAACAAACATAAGTTGGTTGAACGTCATATTCAGTAATATTATTTGTTTAAAATACGTCGCCTGAAATATGACGTTCAACTAACTTATATTTAGTATCTCTTGCCAGTTGAAGTCGATTTATAATTTCTTATACGTTAACTTATATTTGTTATTGAGAGAAATATCACCACATGCCTCGATGGTCGAATTGGTAGGACGCCCGCACGGACTGATAGGAAATCTTTTTCGCAATAAGTTCTTTACAGTTTTTTCGGGGAATGGGAAGATGGGGGGGGGGGGATCTTATAGATGCTAGTAAGCATCAAAAATAATTAAATTGCTCGTCAATTTAATATGTGAATTAATTATTCCGGCTTCATGTAAGGACTGTGTTTCAAGACCGACGAATATGCGGCGCGCAGTTTGCATGAGCAGAAATATTCACAAAATAATTATTATTAGGCACCAAGATCCGCCGCGACCGATATGGGCTTTCTTTCATATTTATAACAATTTTTAAGTCTAAAATTTATATATTATTATATTTTTAAAACAATATTGAGTCATTTGAGTGTTTGAACAAATATTTAAGTGGTGCGTAATTTTTTATGTTATTAAATCTTTTATTTTTACCACGCCTGCCATAGTGTGTGCTAGCATTATGAAGAATCTAAGTTGCCCTGTCGCCACGAACGTTTGATGTGCATACAATCTGTGTGCACCTGCCGTTAGTCCTATGGAACTGATTGTGACGAGAAATAAAACTGAAATCAGCAAATTCCATTTGTTAAATACCCATCAAAAGAAGATAATAAATACATTACAGAAAACAATGCATGGCAGAAAGCTTCATTCATAAAAAATGCATATTTAAAGCTTGTATTTTGCGGGATACTTGGAGACAATCGCAATTTGATGTTAACATTCTTTTTGCAAAAAGATTTTTATTTCTACCACTATCCCAAATGAGCTAATAGAGAATTAACTAATTCTATTTCTACACTAATTCCACTTCTACTTTCATTTTTCGTTCGTAGTTCTATGTGTAATGACTTGCGATACTCACAGTAGAATACCGTCATCCATTTTGCTTTAACAAACAGAAAATATAATCCGGTGATACCGAATACGTGAAGATAGATATAAAAGAGAATGGCAGTCCACTTTATGGATTGTTTCTCCATTTCGTTGGTGCTTTTGCTGATACTGTTGCTGTTATTCTCTTCCTTGATTTCCTTCATGTCGATATCACGACTCTCGATATAAAGAATCCAAAGTTGATACGATCACTTTTGTAAAGAATAAATTGCCATTTGATAGCGTAGCAAATATAATTGATAATTGTAATGTCTTCCTGAAAGATGTTACAGTAGCAAAAAATAGAATAAGAATAATTAATTACAAGCAATTAGAAAATTATGACTTTAAAGATGTAAAATATGTTAATAATTTTATTCCTAATATATTGGCAAATTATAACATATATAGAAATTGATCCAGCGATTTAGAAAGTGTCTGAAGAACGAAGTTAAACTCGAACAATAGAATTATTGAATGTTTTATTGGATAAAAATGAGAAAAGGCTAAAAGATAAATACAAATAGAAGAAAAAATACAAGAAACGTCGGCACATATTCTTTTTTCTGAAAGATAAATGTATCTATTTTACTTACTTCTCGAAACAATGTCGCACTGAAACGCGCTTCTGAAAGATCGGAAAAGAACTACATGGAGAAGGTAGTGCTGAGGATGTTCTGACCGGCCTTACGACCCTATTCAGAATTTCATTACCAACAAGAATAATTAACTTTTTCCTCGTCATTTCCTGCGTGTTAGACCTCAATGCGTTTGTCAGTCGCGCAAACGCGTAACGCACAACGAATTTCTTATATAAATTTATCATCATGAAACTTTTTGTTTTTCGTGCATCATGTAATTTTTTCTTTTCTATGCGTCATGAAATGTTCTTTATGTTTCACTCGACAATTCACAAAATACAGATTGTGCGTATTTAGAGGATTTATTTACATATCTTCTGGAAAAACTCAGTTAATTAAAAATTCATTACAAGTTAATCGAGTGCAGTGTAATTTAACATAAGCGACTTATTTCAAAGGCGCATTTGGGACGATTACGATAACTTTGGCCCCTCGATTTGACGATGGTTTCTGGTAGTATTTTTTACGCTGAACAAAAAATTATATAGGTCTTATAGGGCTAACTGCTCTCGTTTTCGAGATATGCAGAGTTAAAGTCAAAAATAATTAACATGGATTTTCTTACTAAGAATCTTACTAAGAACAGTAAGATTTCTGTGTTTACGTTCAAAAAATGTAAACAACGCACGACATTGGTCAGTATATACCACACAGTAGGGAGGATGGACCTCGCAAAAGTTGTATCCAGGTAAAGCAAAGTCCACCCACCCAACTACCGGGAGGGCGCGGGGGGGGCCGAAGGCCCCCCTTGCACCCGCCCGGTGTGTGTGTGTGTGTAAATGGTGTAAATGCACACATACACACACACACACACACACACACACACACACACGCACGCACGCACGCACACACGCACGCACGCACGCGCGCACGCGCACGCGCACCCGCACACGCACACGCACACGCACACGCACGCACATACACACACGCACACACACACACACACACACACCGGGCGGGTGCAAGGGGGGCCTTCGGCCCCCCCCACACCAACACCTGCGGTAGGGAGGATGGACCTCGCAAAAGTTGTATCCGGGTAAAGCAAAGTCCACCCGCCCTCTTCCGGTGTGCGTGCGGGGGAAGGGGGGGCCGAAGGCCCCCCTTGCACCCACCCGGTGTGTGTGTGTGTGTGTGTGTGTGTTATGCATATTTATCGAAAATTCATGTTAATTATTTTTGACTTTAACATTGCATATCTCGAAAACGAGAGCAGTTAGCCCTATAAGACCTATATCATTTTTTGTTCAGCGTAAGAAATACTACCAGAAACCATCGTCAAATCGAGGGGCCAAAGTTATCGTAATCGTGCCGCGCATTTATATGTAAAGCAAATTATAACTAGAAGCTGCATATATTACAGTCTGGCACTCGTGTCATTTTAAGAAAAAAAACTTTTTTTTAAAAGATATTTTTTATTTCAGTGTTTTATTTGTAACTTAGAGTTACAAGCTTACATTCGTCATTGAGATGGCGATGGAGATTCCACACTCCAGATAGAAGTTACTCGTTTACATAGTCACAGGGATACACCTATCATCTGCGTGAATATTCATTTAATATTAACGAGTGAGCAACCAAAGAACCTACATGCAAAGTAAATATTGTTATGCCGCGAATGTACTTTACACTTTGCTCGCGATTAACGGACTAAATTCACACCATAAATAAAATGACGATGTGTTTTATATTCCTGTTTTCTTCGAGATTAGCTCATGCATGTGCATACAGGTATAAACATAATTACATAAGTTATCGTTGCCACGCAATATTAATAAACAGTTTCAATTAGATTATAATCAAAATTTTCGTTTTGCTATAAAAAATAGTATGCCTCAAAAGTAATATTTTCTCAGAGAAATTGTGCAGTTAGAAAATAGAGGCACTTAGAAAATGTGGCAATTATTGCGGGCATAATAACTTTAATATCTCGTATTTAATTAGTTGATCGGCTACGTTTAAATAAGTACTTTAATAATTAAATATACCGAAATTTATAATGATTTTAGTTGCACGTAACGATACACGAATAATTATTGTTAACATATACATATATTTATAGACAATTACACATACATACGCATTTAACAAGATGCTTATAAGTTCATTATTATCTCATAATTATTTATATTATAATTTTCTATATTATAACCACGCATACATTCTAAATAAAATTTCATTGGATAATTTTTGAACTGCAAGTTGCACGGAAAATTTCCGCATATTATTTTTTAAATATTTAGTATACAGTATTAAATATCAAACATATTTAACACATTATTTAGGATACATATGTAACAATCAAGTTTGCCTATGAACAATATAGGAACTGTGTTGGAAAAAATATCTTATATAAAAGGCACCATAAATATTACCATTTATAATTCGTTTAAGCTAATTGGTCGATGTGACATTTCGAGATACTAAAGTATAAAAGTGTGAAATTAAGCGTGACCGCAAGAATATGAAAAAGATACACATTATTAAAACATAAAATAAATTTATCTTAAAAACAAATTATGATAAAAGTAAATGATAATCAGAACTATTATATTCTGATATATGTTTAAAGTTTTAACGAAATATTAATTGAAATTTCGTTATTACACAAAAATACATGAAATACAGAAAAGATTTGTTCGGAAAATTTGTTAAATAGAAAGTAGTGATCTTATTTTCACCATTTGATTCATTTGATTCTTTCAATCGCGCAAATCGTCAAAAACAACAATTTCAAATATTATTTTCTAGCTAAAGGTTTGAAGGAAAATATTTCAAGAATATACACAATCTTGTTCTTGAAGATACTAAAATATAACGGTCTTTCTCATTTAGATTGTTGTACTTTGCGTCATTTAATTTCAATAAAATAGAAATTTTCATAATGCAATTATACAATTGTAACAAAATAACGATTACATACGTATTATATGACACGTCATAATACGTATTATATTAAACAGTGGCTTCTCCTGTACCAGACACCTCCTGTACTCCCTGAACCCTCGATTATGCGAAGTTGTAATTTACCGATCATGTCTTTGCCATTGTACGTTGCCACCATAAAATTTATTACAGTTGTTGTGCCTAAATAGGGACAGGCATCCTAATTCGGAACAATTCTGTTCTAACGCGTAAAATTTTGCGACCGTTTGATGTAAATTAATTCTGATTTCTGCATTACGCGCTCTAATAACCCCGTTTTCCATTAAAAAAATTAAAAACGTAGAATTTTTTATCCAAACGCCCGTGGTTGCAGAAAATGAAAAGTTTGAGACACAAATAATTAGGTTAATTTTTTAATGGAAAACGGGGTTATTAGAGCGCGTAATGCAGAAATCAGGATTAATTTACATCAAACGGTCGCAAAATTTTACGCGTTAGAACAGAATTGTCCCGAATTAAGATGCCTGTCTCTATTTAGGCACAACGACTGTATTATCTCATTGCAACAAACAATGTTAACAAATCTCATAAATATAAACGATAAATAAATAACCAATGTATATATCTTGATTTTACGATAAATTTTATAAATTATTCATGGTTGTTGTAATTAAAACAGTTTATTTATTAATCGCTGACTATAATCGAGAGTCAACGTACTTTTTTGTCGACTATCTTGCGATTAAATATCTCTTTAATCCTAACCGTTACTTTATAAACATTTCTCAATGTTATACACCAATTTGGTATATACCAATCTGTATGGAACTTAAAGTTTCAGAGAATGTCAAATCCCTATATTACTTTAGATCGACTCTTTGCGAAAGACTTCACATGGTCCACATATAACCACATATGACCACATATTAGAAAGTGCTTCTTTTCGACATATTTTTTCGATCCATCCGAGAGAATCTGAGGGATACATTTTCGTTTCAAGTTTTTCAGTCTCATAACTCGTGATTGTCCATTATATCCAACTCCGCCAGATCTTCTTTCGAGATGTCGACATCGCCGTAACCCCAAACATGACTCCCATCTCCACATCGATGCGCCCTGCGACGGATCATATTTGGTGAAACGTACTTCCGATCGTAGGCCCAACCGATCCGCGCAAACGCATCAATAAAAGCGGTGGTAATATTGAACGGGTAATCGCCCAGTTCACCGGTCTTGTAGTCCCATGGGAACACATGATGATAATTGTGATATCCCTCGCCAAGCGAAGCGATCGATACCGCGATGTTCTCCACTGGCGAGATGTCCCTACGAGCAAATCGTCGAATTGTGATTTAAAGGGCTGATATTTAAATGGAATCCCAGTGTCATGTGAAAAATTCATCGAATTAAATAGTTGACCACTTTCGATCGCCCCGCCAGCGGGAGTTTTCGATAGATTTGCGTTTCGATACGTACCTATCGTAAGGTTTCTGCCCCCACATATGTGCCACGCTGTTGACGGAAAAGGCTATGTTCAAATTGATGCAGAAGCGAAGATTGAAGTTCACCCAAAACGAGATCCAGAGCGATTCCGACCAGAAATAGCAAGGAATCCCCACCGGTAGTGCAATAGTCAGAAGCGCAAATAGAGGTATATACAACCTATGAATAATTTAATATATAAAATTAATTATACTATGAACGGATGATACACAAATTTCCTGAACAATATAAAAATAAAGATGAAGATGTCTGATATATTTTCTAGTTGTCCATATATATTTTAATATACAGTAGAACTCCGTTTAGCTGCACTCCATTTATACGAACAAGTTCATGTTTAGTTCCAAATATGCGAACTCATAACAAGCTCTTATTATCCGAACTACGATTGAGCGAAATCCCAATTATATGGACGCATATTGTTATACTGAATATATGTATACAAACATTTGCTTGTGTTAAAAGTTAAACTAAATATGTGTTAAGTATGCTTAAGTGCTAACTAAATATATATGTTAGCTTACACAAAACGCACAGACATGCTCGACTTCAATTTTCTGAACGTCAGCTCCTATTATCGAAACTAATAAGTACTAATAGAAGGGAGAACTAGTGAATCTCTATTATCCGAACCATTATTCGGTTATCGGAACTGTCTTGTCCCCCGACATGTTCGGATAAAAGAAGTTATACTGTATTTCTTTTTGCAATACTGAGAGAAAGCAAACGATGGGAACGAACAAATACCATAAGCCTCTTGCCTTTTTTGCCACATAATTATGGGATCCGCTTCTAGATCACTCATATCGACCGCCTTGCGTTTAGCGACGACGTCGGGATGGGGTGTCGTAAAAAGCCATGCTACATGAGCGAAGAAGAAACCCCTCCTAACATCATGGGGATCTGCATCAGTTTCGCTGTATTTATGATGTACCCTATGGTCCAAGGCCCACGTGTACACATCTTTCTGCAGAAGAATAATGTTAAACAAATCCTTGATAAAAATCATTAATTATTTTTCAATATTTGTATATAAGACATATAGATATAAACGCAATCTTTAACATGAATAACATTTTTTGTGTAGCAATAATAATGTAGTCACTTTTATCACAATAGAGAATTCTTATTGCCCAGAAATTATCGCTGTTATGTTAGGGTTTACACACCTGCCCTGTTATCGTGAAGAGGAAGACCAGAAGCAAACGCAGCGGCCATTTCGCTTTGTACGCCTTGTGCGACCATAATCTGTGAACGCCAGCCGTGATACCAAAGCCAGATGTATAAATCGTCACAAACACTGTAATAAAAGATATATCCATCGAAATATTCTCAGAAATATATATTCGGATGGTTAAAGTAGAGCAGCAACATTGGAATACTTATTATCTGTTTGTGATTAGATTTTGCGATCTCATTTTTTATTTTTATTCATTATTTTGCAAAAACAAAAATTCTTCTTTTTTGCACGTGATAATTTTGTTTAGTTATTAACTCTATTTTCTATTTGTCTAATTTTCCATCTTTGATATTTTTCAATTTATATTTAACTTTATTTTTATTTTAAAAATCTTCATATCATCTTTTCGTATTTTTAATGTTGATTCCTTACATTCCTTAAGATTAGGTAAGTTTCAAAGTTTGTAAAGGGAAGAAACAAATTATAAATTTAAAATATTTTTATAAATAAATTAATAAAGCGTAACAATATTGTTTCTCTCCTTCTTCTTTCTTTAAGATTTAGGTTGCAAAGCAATGTAACCGCGATTGGAGAAATCCGAGATGCAGTATCGTTATCGCGGTTTATTCTTCCGTTTTACGGGATCGCGCACCAGCGCAAGTTCGATATAGATGCCGGCTCTAATAAACGTCAAACAAATGCAAACACATGCGTTTGCGTAACCAGTCTCATTATCAGGCTTTTCTCATAAATGCTTTCTTAGCAATAGCCGCGCGCATGTTTCTACCCTGCCATTCATTTTCCACGGCCAATGCCGCGTATATGATTCAACCCGTGGAATATAGGTAAGTTGTAGGTATTCGGCTGTGACGCAAATATATTCAAGCGTCTTGATACCCACATATGCATGATGATGCTTAGCGCCGGTTTTTGCAGCTGTGCCGGCAAGCGATCTCGATTTATACTTATAATAAAGCAACACAGTGAAAACGAAGAAAAAATTGCGAAATTGTATAATAATCAAGAATATAGAGAAAATATGATAGCATAAAAAATCTTTAGTATCAATATTTGCATTGTTTATAAAATAAAGTATAATTATTATAATCATTTTCTCTCACAAATATACTTATTGTTAGACTATCGACATTTCAATTTGAAATATAAGATAAACTTTGTACATAACAGCTAAGACATTTATAAATGATCGCGGCGACATAATTTCGTTTGAATGGGTTGCGTGCTCTTATCTACTTAGATTGCACACGTTGAAAAACGTGTTGAAAAAACGGTAAATTTGCAGATAAAAGGTAAACCAATGCTCGGTATAGTACTCGGTCAAGCGTTACAGCACTAGAATTTCAGCGTTAATATTATTGTGATTAACTCACAAATGACGCGAAATTACCGGCGCGACCTATATTTTTGTGTTATCGTAAATCAAAGTATACTTCCAACAATCTCAAGGATTGTTTCACGGTAACGAACAAAGTAATCGTAACATCAATTCGTATGTTGCAATTAAGTGCTACATTTATTATAATTAAACGTTAAAAATTAAAATTTAAGTAAAAAAGGGCTAATGAGAGTCAAGTGCAGATCTCAGAGCACAATGTTATTGTATAATTTGCAGTTTAAGCTCCAGATAACACGTATATTTAAAAGACGCCGAAAAGATATCTTAAAAATGTCTTATGCAACATTGACGTCTTTTAGATATGCGTGTTATCTGGTTACTGTACTTGACTCTCTTTAACCCCTTTTCTATTTTATTTATTGTTTTTTAAAATTAAGAGTCCTTTTATCTTTTAAATTTTTAATAATCTTATCTTTTAATTTAAAAATAAAATTATAAAAAGTAAAAGTTATTCTTGCGTGTGTTAAGCTCGAATTATATTATACTACTGTAAATTATACTTTATTATAAAGTGATAAAATAAAATAAAAAATGATCAGTTACAATATAGAATTAAAGTTAGTATGTAATAAATGAGATAATATTAGTTATTACTTATTTTGTATTCAATACAAAACAGTACTAGCTAACTTGTAAACTCAAATGCTTTGATTAGGTTACCAAATAGGCATTCACTGTTCTGTGAACGCAGATTATATAAGTTTATCTTCTGATAAACGATAATGAGGTTATATCTGGTATCCCAAAGCATGAAAATGATGTATTCTCAAGTGCACATCATATAATCTAGAAAAGATATCTATATCTTATAAAGCTGCACAGGGAGCTATGTAAAGAATATTCTCTTTATAAAAAGAGCAAGTTAGTTTTCCTATTACAATGTTGAAATCATATTCCAATGTTGAAATTCTATTACAATGTTAAAAATTGGTAGATTAAATATATACACACATATACATACACTACTGTTCATAAGTTCAGGAACGCTTGCGATTTTCTCGTCTCTCACAAAAAGTTAAGTATCTCGATGAAAAAAAATCGTAGAAAAGTTTTTAAAAACGCATTTTAAAGAGGAGAGATAGAGCTTTAAATTTGTCTTCAGTTTTTGTCTCTACAATATTTTATTCCTAAATTACATAAAATTGAAAAT
>NJRQ01000267.1:267905-280374 GCA_003063805.1 Aphaenogaster ashmeadi | reverse complement strand
TTTCAAAGACGAACATGTCATTAGGAATCGATGGCAGGGCATAAATAAATAAAGCATTTTAAAAATGTTTTAAGCTTGAAAAATTTATTTTTGTCCATTTTTACGTTTACATTTATTTTCCTATACCTATACAGTTTTAAATATAACATAATAATAATGTATGTAAATTGTAAATCGACCCGACTGGCAAAAGATGGTATTCTATTAATTACTACGTATCAACCATACGGATTGTGGTCCTCCACGTGTAACAAATTTAATATTAATAAATGCTAAAGCATCTATTAGATTCTCCCCCCTCCAAATTTTCTAACAGTTTTCGTGATGCTTTAAGCCAAATCCTGGCTGAGGTAATATTTTTCCCAATAAATTTTCTAACAGTTTTTGTGATGGGAGGGTGTTGGGGGGAAGGGGGAGAATTTAATAGATGCTTTAGCATTTATTAATATTAAATTTGTTACACGTGGAGGACCACAATCCGTATGGTTGATACGTAGTAATTAATAGAATACCATCTCTTGCCAGTCGGGTCGACTTACAATTTTTACATATGTTTATTACTACTGGCGATTTAGATAATTAAAGTTTATAATAATAATGTTTATAATAACGCATAATAATGAAAATAAAGCGTTACATATGAAAATAAATGATATACTACTTTATTGATTAGTTTCTCTTATCTTTGTTTATGTAGATCTTTGTTTTATCGAAAAATCCACCTTTGGCTTTGAGAACTGCCCTACAGATTCGAGGCATTCTTTCGATGAATTTCATGAGCGTAGATAGACAAAGATAAGAGAAACTAATCAATAAAGTAATATATCATTTATTTTCATATTGTAACGCTTCATTTTCATTATTATGCATTATTAAACATTATTATTATGTCATATTTAAAACTGTATAGGTATATATACGAATAAATGTAAACGTAAAAAAAGACAAAAATAAATTTTTCAAGCTTAAAACATCTTTAAAATGCTTTATTTATTTATGCTCTGCCATCGATTCCTACTGACATGTTCGTCTTTGAAATAAGCTATAAAAAGTGGGTAAAGTGTAATTTTTTATAAAAATTATTGACGGTCGGAAAAAAAATTTTTTTTTAATTTTGAAAAAATTTACGCGAATCAAGCACATTATAACAAACATTTTTCTCCTTTATGTTTCTTTTGTAAACTCTTACTTTCGAAGTTAAAAACATTATATAAAAAAAGAGTTTTTACACAAGAAATTCGATATCATTGCGAAAAATCATCGTATCAGTTTTTTAAAAAAAGCATTTTAAAGCTTAGAAAGTCTACTTTCAAATGCTTTTTTGTTCATTTTTGTCCGATGATGTTTCATCAAGCTACAGCGCTTCAAAGTAATAGAAAAATATGGGAAAAAAAAACAATTTTCAATTTTATGTAATTTAGGAATAAAATATTGTAGAGACAAAAACTAAAGACAAATTTAAAGGTCTATCTCTCCTCTTTAAAATGCGTTTTTAAAAACTTCTGTACGATTTTTTTCATCGAGATACTTAACTTTTCGTGAGAGACGAGAAAATCGCAAGCGTTCCCGAACTTATGAACAGTAGTGTACATACGGACCTAAAAAATTCGCCTTACCCCATAGTGATGTAAGCAATTTCGCCTGCGTGAACACCAGATACAGCCCGTAGAGACAACCGGCGTGTATAAAGATTTGTGCGCCGAGATCCAACCACTTTATCCTCGGGATGTACTCGATCTCGATCGCCGAGTCATCCTTCTTCTGGGTCGCTTCATGATTCTTCGCCGTTTCACCGTTTGCGAACCGATTCCTCTTTAGCGTCACGTTACAATCCATTTCCGTCTTAAGACACATCGTCGGCGGTATTCTTTCCTCGTTCGGCGACATCCTCGTCAAGAGCGTGTTTCGTCCGAACGCTTCACGATCGTCTAGAAATGCCCGGGGACCATACACCGACAATACTGATCCACCGTTAATCTTCACACGCGAATCGATTCAATCGCTGTTCTGCATCTCAAGTAGCTTTCGCAGAAATGCCCTGTGATACGATTTATCGGTCACGATATTGTTGTGCAAAATCAATGCGAACGAACCTAGATCGAAGTTTCAAATCGATTCATGATGCAGGATGAGATCTAAAACAAAAACAAATATACATGTCTAATATCTTTTTCTCAACAATATTCCGATGGCATCAAGCGACTTAAAATTTGTCAAAAGATCAACTTCAGAATTTTTAGGACATCTTGTTCACTTCTATCCTTGACAATGTTATTCTACATTATATTCGGATACGAATATTCTGCGATAAAAGTAAGAAGAGAATGCATGTTCTAGGACATTACATATTGATCGTTGATAACGCCACTCATAATCAGTTTACGTGCAATAAGATTATCTAGTTTCCAGGTATTTTCTAAAACTTGTTATCGAAAGAGATTATTTATTTTGGGATTTATTTTATCTTTCATTGTTTGCTTTTTTCAATCGAATGTAGCATAGTTAACTTAATCAGTTTTGCACTCTTAGTGTCAGATCGGCATTTCATAAACACCAATTTTCAATTACCGATGTTGAAACTGAATCATCTTAAATACGTAGAACATCTGGTATATTCCAGTCTATATTTCTGATAATCAACTGAAACGAGTTCGGTAAATATATCTTTAAAAGCGCACGAATTTATGTGAATTTATGACAAGGCTACGTCTCGTTAACACGTTACGTATATCTCGGTGTATGTAAATCAGCCTAGCACAACCGCGGAAACATTTTTCATGCTAACTTAACTACGACAACGTGTAACCTGCAAAAATATCCTCGACCTAATACGCCGAGCATTATAACATGTTAGTCATTTGCGAATAGTTTTATTTAATTAACAGTTTTACAATTAGTAGCATAAATCACGTTTTAACACGAATATTCGAAAATAAATAAAAGACAAATATTTCTCATAACTTTTATAAATTAATCGAATATTTAAAAAATATATTAATAAAATAAAAATGATGAAAATATAACTGTTTATCTACGCATGTATATTACTTAGAACATTCATACGTTTTTACGTTTTAGTACTTTTATAAACAAAATATAATTTAATGAAAGAATTAGCAAAATATAATTAATGTTATTAAAGCATAATTAAATTTTTTTAGAGTATAATTGATTAGAAATAATATATAAGAAAAATTCATCTATTATTTTATCCAAAGAAATGTTGACGTATGGGGATATTTTGTAATACAAATTACTATTGCATAACGAAATAATATAACCGCATAAAGGTAAAATTTTTGTGAACGCGTATTAAAATCCGACGAACATTCTTGGTATGCTAATTTGCAAGAGATGATAACAGTACAGTAAAACACTTGCCGCTAAAGCGTAAAACATACTAAATGCTACGTACATATATTACACGAATATAACATGTGGCAAATTTAGTAATTAATAGTATCTATTATACCTATAACTAACTGCAATATATCTCAAGAAAAGTTATTACTGCATTATAAATTATAAATAAAAATGCTATTCTTTCTTATATTACTACTATAAATGATATAATTTTAATTTATCATAATTACATCATATAACAATAGCAATATATCCTATTTTTATAATTATATGTATCAAGAGTAAATTACGATAATTGATAATTTATCAAGACTTACAAGAATATCAGCTTTTTCATATGTTAGCAAGATACACCAAGAACAAATGATACGCGCAACGTTTCCAGGAATTTCGATATAACGTCTATTGATAATTGGTTACTTTGAATGCCAATGTCAAACTTCGAGAATGACAAGGAAACCGACCAACCGACTAATCGATCGACAGACTCCAACTCGAAAACAATTCGCTACTCGTGTCAGCACGATGCATGCAATTCTGTCGTGTGAAATTGGATAAAATTATCAGACTTATAACACGTTGTAATCCTGAACGTACTCCTATAATAAATAATAATAAATTTAAATAATTTAAATGAAAATAGTAGATGGATTACTGTTGTGTGCATATACATGCAAAAAATAATTTATTTATTATTTATTACATTAAGTATCAATATGTGGAAATTATATCAAAAGTTATTACGATCCTATATAATATTTTTAATTTTAATTATTTTGATTTTTTTCTGATATTTGATTATGCTTTTGAGGCTTTCACGAGTATTTCCTTCAAAATAGTTCCGAGGTTTTCGGGTTATCTTCGTATCTTGATCCATCTATTATTATTAATGGCATTAACGATGGATTATGACACGGAGATAACCCGAAAACCTCGGAATTATTTTTTTGGTATTATTAACATAATTTCGCGTGATTGTCTTCGCAATGGAAAATCCTAAACCATTTTTCAGCAAATATGTAAATCCGATCTAAGACTGTATCTTGCAAATATTTATGCTCATTTCCACTAATGTAGATTAATTTTAATCTCGGTTTAACTTATTCTTTATCTTTTTCTAATTCTTAGAACTAAAAAAGATAAAGAGCAAGTTAAACCGAGATTAAAGTTAATCTACATTGGTGGAAATGGACATTAAGACAGAAAGTGCTCCTTTTGCACGTTTTCTGTCCTTTCCTTCAGCCCCTTTCTTCGCTGACTCGGAATTCGATCGATCAATGCTCCCGACTCCCGACTACGAGAGAACGCGCTCATTGTGTCTCGTAGTAGAGCGTCACCGATTCTCGGATACATATGTAAGAGTGTTCTGATGGTTGTCATGATCGCACGTTATATGATACGACTTTGAAAACCTTGATCGACTGATCTTGTCCTTCACTGAGAACACGGCAAGGTTAAGTTAAACACGATAAAGATTTACGACGAAACGTCTCGTAATGATAGACAAGGTCTTTCACTTTTCATTTTATTTCGCGTTATTCTTTGAATGCTAACACGACATTTTTTCTATTATAATAATTTATTAAACATCAATATGTAATTGCATCACTATGTGCGCGTATTTCATCTGCAAGTTAAATTATATTAATTTATTTAATTTATTATACACATACACAGAAAAAAAATGCTGTTGCTTCAATTAAAGTCTACGTCACGGGCTGCCACAAACATATATAGTTAATTCAATTGTATTATGATTGGACCAAATATCTAGATTATTCTTTTAATAATGTAAATATTTGGTCCAATTATAATACAATTGAATGAACTATTTATTTTCGAAAATTTTAATCGGCAGTTGATAAATAATTCATTAATTGTAATAAATCGATTATAGACCGATACCTATATTCCCCGATGCCTTAGAGAAGGTGATTTCGACTCTATAGTAGGAAATATTTAAGCGGGTTCTCGATAACGCCTTGAACAGAAACAAGCGAAGTTATAGCCATTGAAAGACGTCATCAAAGATTCCTTAATATCCGTCTTGCCAGCTTCATTTACTCAAGCTATTTCTCATTAAACTAATAGTGTTTACTCGCATTACTTATAGGATATTAGGTCAACACGTGGTACAAGCGAAATGCTCCAGGATACTTCTTATGATTAAAAGCAAATTAAATCTATATAGTATGTTCGCAATAATATACGTATTTGATAAAGGTAATATCATATGGTAAAAATTGAAATCATTTTTCCTGAATATTTTATATATTTTATATTTGATATTTATAAATTGAATAATAATTAAATAATAACATAAATAAACTCTGATTCTAGTTCAAGTCTTATAAAAGCAAGCTAAAATTAGTTAAAGAATAAGATTTTTTTCTATTTGCATTCTTGATTCATCTCGAAAATTATTTTCTTAATTATATTTCTTAAATTATCTATATTTCATATTTTATATTTAAGCTGAACTCGTTTAAGAAAATATTGCGTAAACTAAATATATTACTTGTTGATAAAATACTTGTATATAAAACTAAATCACTGTTAATTAACAACATTAAATTGTTCTTAATTTAGACAAATAAATGAGCAAATGCCTCTTTATGTTTTATATAAAAGCCAAAGATATTTGTTCAAGGAAGAAAGCATTGTCTAGAGTTCAGGCATTTCACAGATCAGTTTAATTATGTTGGTGTATGTGGGCGCGGAACCGACCCTATTACGAGATACTTTCGGTCCATTCTTAATCTAAAGGTCAATTCACAATTTGTTGACACAGAAACGTATACAATCTGCACATGCCGAAATATCTCTACGTCAACCGGTTTCTTTTCGTTGCGTAATATACATCGCACGCGCGCATATCGTAAACGATATATAACATCCCGACTTTACATAAATTTTTTTCTCTATCTTTAGTGGCCAAAAAAATCATTAAATGTAAACATTTAAATCGAACTGTATTAATTAATCCGTATCATGCTCCTCTTGATACGTTACATATGTATAATCTAATATGAAGAATAAAAAAAAACATAATTTATCTAACATAAACTTTTAGATAACAGTTCTAGAAGGATAAACCATCCGATACGAGAATAACACCTTGTCTATTTGACATCTCTGTCCCCGGGATTTTTTCACGGCGCTCGATCAAAAATAAAAAACAATACTGGCATTTTCAATGAATATTTTGCATAGTTTTGCATTTAGTAATCGCGACAATATCATATGTATATTTAATGCAATTTTGCAAAAATTTGAGAACAAAAAGATGCGGAGAATAAAAAAAGCACATGGTGTTTACATTCATACAGCACTCGACAAATGACAGCTGGAGTGATATATACGACACCTCTATTTTCATAGTTCTCTGATGATGTAATACGTCATAAAAGGTAGGTTTTAAACCAAAGTTGTCCGAGCGGAAGGTAGGCAGAATTTGCCTTTATTCTAGTCGTTTATGACTTTTTTAATTAGCAAGCTATTGTTGTTCTTAATTGTTTGTCTTCTTCTATCAGTAAAGACCTTTTTGTTTTTTACCCTCCAATCTTTTTTATAATCACAACATTAACGGCCAAGGATCCATATGATCGTAAAAATACTGAACGAAAAAATATTGCGTTTATAATTACGAAAGTCATCCTGAGTCACTGTTCCGTTTTAAAATATTAGACTTCTGAAAATTAGAAAATATTCTTTAAAGATTTAACGACATATTCTTCAAATACTTTTTTATCTCACATTGATAAAAAATGTTGCAATTTACGAACATATATTTTTGTATACCATTATACAATTAATCATTGTATCTATATAAAACAAAAACGCGATTAATTTAATGCGATGTTAAACAAGACTTGTTACTTAATTGCGAAAAATTGATCCGCTGGATACAGCAGCGAATTGTACAATATTCGCCCCTCGACACAATTGCGAATGAAACGCGCCACATGCGATCAATATCTTCTCGTTCACATATGCGCCGGTTTCGAGTATCGCACTTTTAATCTTTGACAATGATGAACGTACGTACATGTGTCTGACGTAACTGTCACAATGCGGTACTTCATTTTCTACTGTTGACCTCCCTTTGTTGCAATTACGTTATTTGCTTAGCTCATTTAATTGTTTGCTATTCTCACTACGTCGCGACGTAGAAAAAGAGAACGAGACGACGCGTCGTCTCCAATTGCCCGTAATATTTACTCGAGTGCTTGTTCCACGAAATATCAATTTTAATTATTGGAGAAAATTATTAGTTTCAATAGTTTAAACATTAAGAGAGAGAGAGAGAAAGAGAGAATTATGTGTGCGAAATATCTACATTAGAGAAAATAATGCAACAAATGCGTATTTTTCCGATGGAAAAATACGCATTCGTGCTGTACACCCGTTATATCGTCGGAGATGAGAGAGATGCGCCGTCAGTGGCGCCATGGATCCTAAGTATAGGAGATGGATTTGAGGTTCTCTCATCAATGGAGATAGAAGTCGTTCACGTTCTTTCACGATACCATTTTATAAAATTGTATCCATCCGTTCTTAACAGATGGCGGCAAGCCATCTTGATGAAGTGTTAACAAATCGTAAAGTGCAATTTTTTAATTCTTTATTAGGAGAATTCTTAATAGGAGAATTATTAGGAGAATTCTTAATTCTAGAAATTTGTTACAATTCAAACTAAAAAGATTATTCTGCTCTTCAACTCGCACTATCCAGTTTGCCATATCTTGTCTCAGTTAGCTGAAGATGATTTGTTTACTTATGATTACACACAAGTTCCTGGATTTTGTAATTTTATGCTTCTGCAAACTACATATCGGTTAAGTGAAAATGATGATTAAGCATGTGCATCACTCGCATTATCGCTTAAATTGCAACTTAGAAATGTTCAATAACCGATTCTTGCACATTCTTCATTTTAAAATTGTGATTATTTTTTAGATAGGCAATTTCACATACCTGTACCTGCATATATTTTATCGGGCGATAACGAGAAGGTTAATGGTTACAGCAGCGATACGGATTATTGATCGCGTAAGCATCGATCTCCCAGCCTGTGAATGAATTGATTGCGCAATGGATCATTACGCGAATTGAACGACATTATAATCGACATGACGCACTGTATCGCCGCCAAAGACGGGCAGCAATGTAACGTACTACGTAATTGCGATTCTAGACTTCTCCTCGGAAAATATTCCCGTGTATAATTGCACTATTATTTCTTTACATTATGGAAGCATTTTTTATTTTAATTTATCAAGTGCTGTAACTTCTCTCAAGTAATGAGAACTGCATCACGGTAGTTTTATTTCTCGATTTCCTATTCCCCGACATGCGTGTGAGGCGAAGCATGTATTTTTGTAGTCTAATGAGCTATAAATACATCGCGGAGTTCGCTGCGATAGTGGACGCGAGTTCTTTCCTGTTGTGAAATTGTAATAATGTAGTTTGATTCTAAGCGCAATAATTTTGTTGGAAATCCGACGCAAGGAGCGACCAGCACAGGGTATACATAGGGTGTGTCATCGACAAATTTATCTTTGATATCTGTTCCCATAATCGTGTTATCTCAGTGACTGCGACTTTGATCGGTTTATTGCCTTCGATCGGACTAATATATTAGTGAAATAATATGAGTATTTTGTTTATGTAAAAGGTAAAAACGTCGCGCAATTTTCATAATTAATCCCGCACGGTAGGAGCTAATTTAATGCGCTGCGCGGACGGAGAAATTACTGACGCCTCAAGCAACGAGAATTAATTAAATGTAATTGCGTAGATCTATGCAATTACTCGAGTTACGATCACGTTTCCTGATAAACTCTGATCAGTCTCTCAAGTTTGATAATGATTAATGCAAGAATTACAGTGATAATAAAAGTACCGCAACTGCGCATTAATTATTATCTTGACGAAAATTGGCTGTTTGATAACAACAAATTTCTGTTGATTTCTCTTGAATAATGTTCTCTTGAGTAAATTTTTCTTGCGTAATATACGATAACAAAATGTAATGCGTATGAAAAAAGATAATGTTTGTATAAAGTTGCGTTCATAGAATTTCAAAGTAGATAGCAAAATGAAAAAAATCTTTGGTCTTTTTCATCACATCTTAAACTATTCCAATAGTTTTCAGTAAAATTATGATAATACAAAGTATTAAAAATAATTCCTTCCTATTTAGTAAGTACGGAAATTTACATCAATTAAATTACAAATTAATTCACGTAAACACGCAGTCAATTAAAGTCAAAGACTACAAATGGCGGTGATTAGTTTCAATGTAGGTAATAGTGTCTAGTGTAGGTAATAGAAATAATTCGATTGATTGTGATCTAGCAAGAGTGAACAACACAGCCGAAAGACTGATGATGAAAAGAAGAAAAAATAATTATATAAACATATTATTATCACATAGTATTATCATATTTCGCGATATTGAATTATTCTCATCTTATAGGAAGTTAAATGCTTATTTAAAACGAGATGCTTGACTGCAATGCGTATCGATTATCAAAGTCGACGGCGGTGAATGCCAAATGATCGGAGCATTCAGATCAATTTTACAATATTTCAAACTTGCCTTTATCATATCGCAAATACTCGACATAAGAAGTTATTGAACTAAAAAACAAACAATATACATCTAACATTATATATTCTTATCACGGAAATTTAGAATCACGAATGTACGAGAGAATATCTTTTTTTCTCGTGTGTTCTCTAATATGTAATAAGTATAAAAAAACAATATTGAATATAATTAAATACATGTGCAGATTATATCATAAATTCTTTTAACATGTGAATAAATTTAATACGGTAACTGGATTTTGATGCGAGAAAAAGTAATTAAATGCACGTGCATTATCGTTTTCGTGACGGAGTGCATTAAAGCAAAAGCTGTAAATTGGAATCGTGGAGAATTCTGTCTCGCGCATTCTCGTAACAGTTGCGATCGGCAATATACGTGGAAAATATTGTTGCAAAAGACAAGCACCATCGCGACGATCGGCAATTCATTCTACAATTCACGAGACGATCCAATCCATCCGTTCGGAGCATCATCTTCATTTTATCTGTAACCCGCCTGTGTTTAATCGGAATTTATAGTTCACGGTCGAATCGTTTTTCATCCTGCCACTCCTCGTTACCGAGAATTTTCTACCGCTTGTCTCAAACAGTCTGGCTGCCAACGTTAGCATAAAACGATATAGAATCTCAGAATAACCGTGTCGTTGAAACGCGATCTCACGTAAATGCAATTCGAAACTGTCATATTGTCAGACGAATGAGACATATCAAAAAGTTACGTAATTGCATTTATAAAATCCACTATGTATAAATTGGATCCTAGAATGATAGCCAGGCTGACACATTCTTTTTAGTTCTTAAATTTGTCTTTATTAAGGCAATTTATTCCTAAGGGATATATATCTTGCTAAAAAGATAATTATTAAATTGTTAGAAGTATTTTCTAAACTTCAACGCAGAATTCATATGAATATCAAACAACCAACAAATGTAACTGCTAGAGTTCGAGGGTTAACAATTGTGCGTAACATGCAGGTTCAGGAAATGCGCATTCATGCGGTGAATCTCGTATTTCCATCCACGCCTAGATTACGTATGTGTATATACACATTACGTGACAAGCCTGTCACGGTTAAAAAACGCCTTAAAACCGACTTCGATAATAATGAATCATATGACATATGATTCACGTATAGTGTGACGGCATGTATTTAGAAGAAATTAACAAAACATTTCATCTTTTATTAATAGAATTTTTAGAAAGTTGCGGATAAAATAAAAAATTTTCTTATCTATTCTTCTTTAAATCTTAGCTTACATTATGTATAACTATATACGCATTATCATTACATACAAATCTCTTTTGCAAATGATGATTAAATAACTCGTTAAAAGTCGAGTTGATAACAATGATAACAATTTAAACTTTTTATCATAAAATTGAATTTTAATTATTTTTTAATAAACTCAATGACATATGAGTGACAAGTTTATTTCGTTTATATAGCACGTGGAGCAATCTTATGCAAGAGAAATTAGCAACATACTGAGCTATATAATGTTGCAATTATTAAATAATCCTCTATTTAATTTTTAATAAAAACTTAAATATAAATATCAAGATATCATCTACATATTCTATACAAGGATAAAGCAAACCATTCCAAATACAAACATAGATCATGAAAGTTTCAAATATGTTTTATCTCTGACCTTCTTGGTCACTGATTTTGGTAAAGCCTTTTATGTTAAAGTTAATGAATGTAAAAGTAGATAAAAAGAATCATCGTTAACAAGGACATGAATATATACAATCTATAAGATTACGTGTCTGTATTTAAATATTGAAAATCGTGCGTTCTATTAATTAATCATGTAATTACGAGTAATTCAACTATCAATTTTTCACAATTTACTTTGACCTATATTTCAAGAAGATAAGAAGATAAAAATTAATAATATAACGTTGGTTGCTTAATGAGCAACATATAAAATTAATTCTTATATAATATACTTTATATAAGAAGAAAATACTCTATGTATATTTTATTTTGACCTCCTCAATAAAGTCATGGTCAGTAATAATTATACTGATATACATAACAACAATTAACATTACGTTAAAAGTAACATTTAAATGATCGAACAACATGTGATAATCTTAAAGATTATTCAGGAGGTGGCTAGGCTCAAAGTCGTATGACACATTAAATAGGGGGGAAATACATAATTTCCACGTACCTGAGCTTTTACATTTACACAAGGTGAAGATAACGGTGAAGAAATATACAGGCCGCCGAGTGCGCCAAACACGTGAGAATATAGCGTTTTTAATGCACAACGAAAACATTCTGTTAGAAACCGCGCTGCAAGATATTGAAAAAAACATTTTTATCATTTATAAAACCAATTTGAAAATATATATCATTGGAAATTGACTACTTCTCACAAATAATGAAGATAATCAATTAATATTGAATTATATAATTAATGATATAAGAAAATTACATGAACGTTTCGACTATACTTAGTCTTCATCAGCTAAATTCAT
>NJRQ01000267.1:247989-263446 GCA_003063805.1 Aphaenogaster ashmeadi | reverse complement strand
TATAACACCTGTATATGCTTGATTATTTGGCCTATCTCCCACTTATTGCTTTGCATATATATCAAGCTAAAGTTTTTTTAATATTGAATTATCTTTATATAATAGATCTCTATCGATTGATTAAAATCGGTAACATCAACATTGATTCACATTAAATTGCTCAATTAATTTCTTCCTTTTTATTTTTAAAATAAAGTGGCGACCTACATATATGCTACATATATGCTATTGTATTTTCTGCAAGAAGTAGTGTATACGCCGTGAGTATATTAATTCTTGCAGAAAATACAATGACATAAAAAGTTTCAAAAACCAACAGCGATACATCTATCTGAAGTCGTCAATATCGAATAACGGAATAAAGAAATTCCGAGAGCGTTTTGTGCAACACTGAATAAAGTGGAGACATGAAATAAAAAGCATTTACATATCAATTAATCAAGTTGAAGATCTACGAAATAATCAACTCCCCAAGAAAAACAATATCAATCATTTAGACTGGCTAACGTTCGTTAAATACGGATTATGTCCATGAACACTCGTTAAAATTGACTGAGATTTGATAGATATTCTCTCTCTCTCTCCCTCCCTCTCCCACCCCCCTCTCTCTCTCTCTCTTTCTCTCTCTCTGGAAAGACTAAGAGATGAAATATTATTTATAAACAGCATTTATCTAATTGTTTATTACAATTAGGATTATTTACAAATTATAATAATCGTTAAAGAGAGGTTCTTTTATCACAGAAGTTCTTTACTTTGTACTGTCGAATGATTAATTTGTACGGCTCGATAATGTTTGCTTGTTACATTTGTGATTATGCTATTTTCGATCATATGGAAACTGTCCATTAGTATTTTTTCTTGTTTGCTGAGTCTTTTTGAATTATTAGGTATTATTATCGCCAGCCTCCAATTTCATACGTATACTCGCCTACGTCCTTATCATCGATGATTGCATGGTAATTTTGTACGTTACACACGTGCCATGTCAGAAATGGGTTACGGACGATGGAATGCAATAAAGTCAAAATAGATATAATTGATGTCTAATCATGTGACTGTAGTGCGCGATCTCGCAAATCATGTCCGTGATTTGTCCTCGGACGTTTCATATAACTTGTTGACTTAAAATATAATTGTATAACATAATTATGTTAATCATACAGTGTTATTTATCAAAAGACTACGTCTGTCGTGTTCTAACAGATATATCGCGTGGATACTATCTAGATATCCTAACGATCAAGCATTTATCATGTGTATAAATGTATCTCATACGCTGTCTAACTGTATACAATTCTCGGGGTCCTGAGAACAACACATTTACCGGAAGGACACTTACCGAACACACGACACACGACACACTTGCTCTTCTTCTCAAGACTGTCCACAATCTAACAGGCTATCGCGGCTGTAGGCGGTTTTATGAACTCTGCGATAACGGTAACGATAAGTCCATTTCGCAAACCCTGATTCCTCTGTAGTTGAAGTTCGATTCAGATTCGTGATTCAAGGGCACGCAGTCGCTTATCGTTTTATCACGCACGTGCATGGAATTCTGCGAGACGAGGAAAAATCGGCGACGATTTTTTTATTTCTTCGTGCGTTGAAGTAATAAATCTTCACAGAGCACGCCGTATCTCTTCGCGAAGCGGAGCGATCGAAAATTCGGTCTGTGTGTCGATGGCTGTGGGCGACGCGTGCCGATCAGCTGTTCAGCATTCGTGACCGGTATCACCGGGTTGAAAGGATCCCGTGCTATTTTATCGTTCGCGACGTCTTCCATCAAACTAATCGAGAAATGTTCACGGTTTAAAGGAAAGTAATTTTTCTTTCTATCTCATCATCGCGTGTCCCATCGTATTTATTTTACATTGTGCGGATTCGGATTTTTCAAATTTCAACTTATCCGTGTCGCGCTTTCCGTCGCGGCGTGTCTTTTTACATTCTATATCGGTTGGTCAATTATTTCTTTATTGGATGAATTACTCACTGTTCCACGACGGAAAGTTCCAAGGAAAATCCACGGCTACCTGCCGACGAAGCGCGCGCACAAATGCAAACTGAGCGCCGTCGCGACGTGACGGCTTTCACACGGCGCCGGCCGGGTTCCCCCGTTTCGTAACATCGCAGGCGGCGATCATCATCGGTGCCGGCACAGTTGGATTTCTGTCGTTGCAGATGGCGCCAGTCCATGAAGATCCATAAAGATCCACAATCTGCTTAAGAGGAGCAGGGATTCCTTTACAAATTCCCTGAGTCAATGTATAATCGGATAATGTGATAATTTCCGTTTAGATTGCGATATAACAGTTAGCCTATAAGCTAGTTCTTAAGGCTATATTATTATTTTCTTTCAATAAAAAAAAAAAGATCCACAATCAACCAAAAAGATCCCAATTGGAACGTAACTCGCGATAGTACATCCGATGCTACTAAATTTTGGAGCAAAATTTGCATTCCAAAGCAAAGCGAATAGAAAATCAATAGAATATATAGAATCCAATTATGTAAATAGATTTAAAATCAATTTTTCTTTGAAAGATATAGCGCAATCTTCTTAATTTAATTTCAAATGAACCTCATTAAAATTTCAATTTAAATTTAATTATAAAACTATTTAATGTGTAGAAATCGATAAGAAGGCTTAAGTTTTTTACGCTAATTTCCACTTTTAAAAAATCGTGCTTTTAGAATTGTGTGCCTGTTGTAAAATGTTTTTAGATGAATATCACTTTTTAATATATATTGCACTTCGGATGGATAGTTACGCGGAGAATCGAATTGCGTGTCGGCTAATAAACCTATATATATTCAAGTGAAAGAGAAATCGATTCACCGATTTATTGATACATGGTCCGTGTCATATTAGCCTGCATTGCATGAAGAGCAAAACGATAGTTTCGATCGATATCGCATGCACTGTATACTGAAAAGATTCGGGAAACCGCAAGAATGTATCATTATGCATTACTGTTGCTCAAGTTTCAATATGACAATTCGGAACGCCAAGACCGGTATTTATAGTCTTAAAGTATGTTTAATCGTAAATTTTAATTTTCCATTAAAAGCGTAATTAAATATAGCTTATTTGTGTTTATTGATTATTGTTCAACTACTTCATGGATTAATATTTTACAAAGGACACCGCACTATTTGCGGGTAAAACAGATCCCGACCGATTTTTTTCAAATTTCGTATACAATTAGATGTATCATTAGGTAGATTAACCATAAAAGATTTTTCAAAAAAATCACTTTTTCGAGGTGTTGAAGCGATATACCTGATAATGATGCAGAGTCCATATTATACGATATTTTGAGGTTTGCATTGGAAATCATTCTTGTAAAAAAAGAAAGAGATGTAATGATATCTAGAATTATATATATTCTCAATTTTGGAAGGCTTCTCGATACTCTATTTGACCAAAAACTCATATTCGAGAAGTGCTTCGATGACAAAGTTGAAATCATATCGTTTTCTATGTCAATCGTCATGGGTTAATTATATATTGCCATACAAAATATTACAATAGTTTGATTGTATGTTACTCAGACTCAGTTAATTCTCCAATCCGTAGGATAAGGATGATTATTCAAGAACTGCATCGTACCTCCTTCGGTAAATTTAAACCTCTCAATCATTTATATTTACTGGCGAATGAATTCTCTGATCGCATTGATTTCTTTAATGCGTCCCTTATTTCTTTTATACGATCGTTAACATTTATTCTACAATAGACTTATGTTACTTATGTCATCTTTGTTGTGGTTGATAATCTTGTATCTTATTTCTCTGTACTAAAGAGATTTATTTTTATCCCGTTTACATACGTAAATAAATAAATAAATAAATTATCCAGGGCCAATGACGAGGACGTGCCGAGTACTTGACCTCATATATTTATTTGTTATTTTTTCTTTTATATTTTTTTCGTTTTACTGACTTTGTTTATTTTTTTCAATATATAATTAATCCATGACGATTGACATAGAAAACGATATGATTTCAACTTTGTCATCGAAGCACTTCTCGAATATGAATTTTTGGTCAAATAGAGTATCGAGAAACCTTCCAAAATCGAGAATATATATAATTCTAGATATCGTTACATCTCTTTCTTTTTTACAAGAATGATTTTCAATGCAAACCTCAAAATATCGTATAATACGGACTCTGCATCATTATCAGGTATATCGCTTCAATACCTCGAAAAAGTGATTTTTAAAAAAAATCTTTTATGTGGTTAATCTACCTAATAATACATCTAATTGTATACGAAATTTGAAAAAAATCGGTCGGAACCTATTTTACGCGCAAATAGTGCAGTGTCCTTTATAAAAATTATTAATTTACTATTAAAAATGTTTTATATTATCTATTTTAACTATTCAAATATTATTTTAACTAATTTATTATAAAAAATATGTTAAACGCTGATGAAGCCATATAAAACAAAACATATCACATGGACGCTTCAAACTCCATCAAATACCGATTAATCAAAAAATAATCGTCACAAAATTAAAAAAATTGAAAGAAGCTATACAAAATTGCGTATAAAGACAAATATGTCATGCTAAATATGTAAAAATATTAAGAACATTAAATATTTTAAACAATTTAAACTCCATCAAATACCGATTAATGGAAATATTCATCATAGAATTGAAAAAAATTGCGAAAAAAGCTATACAAAATTGCGTATAAAGATAAATATATTGTTTTAAATATATAACAATATTAAAAACATTAAACATTTTTAGTGTTTAGTAAACATAAAATTTTATAAATATATATAAAAATTGCACATACATATACATATACATATATTAATATTTCATAAACACACACACACAGAAAAATTTTACAAAATATGACAACAAGAAGAAAAATATTCAATTAAATAGAAGATGCAAAAATATCAATTTCGCATACCTGCATAACAAATGCGCATGCAAATATGCGAAAAATCAATATGATAAATACAAAATCGCCAAACGCGACACACAAAATGCAAAGTTATCAGTGTCACAATACATATTTATGTCAATTTTTGTGGTGGAAATCAATGTGATGTTTGAAGCATTCCAATTACTATGCATGCAATATAACGACATCTACGACATGACTCACATCGGAATCATATGTCTCCCTTTAGGCCATACAACTTTTGTCTGAAACATTTTTGTCTATCGGGATCAGTTTTCGAGATATTCGATTGAACTGTTAAAAATAGGACACCCTGTATATCGCGATTATAATTAACTACTTTACGTAGAAATATTAATAATAACGTTTAATTCGACGAAATGAATAGAGAATTAATATTAGTATAAAATATTTAACCTATTTTTAATATCATATGAGTAATATTCACAAAAGAACATAATTATAAATATACGTATAGTTCGTCTTGTACATACGAATATACATATACATATCAGTATCATACTCAAATTAATACCATCTTAATATCCAACATGATATATAACATCTAATAAAGAAATAAAATTGTTATATAATTGTTACTCTCTAAATCTGAATCAGTGCAAAGTATGCCAGATCAGTGACTATTCACTGTGCTCAGTGAACTTAGTTCACATAGTTACATAACTCATTAGTTTTTGCAATTTTTGTAATTTATGGCAGCGAATCTTATATTCTTTTCTCTTTAGTCTAGATTTTTAGCTTTATTGGGCACTACGCCACATTCATAGAATGTTTGTCTTAATTTATACACGATAATTTATTAACACCTGAAGAGGACCAGATCAATGGTCGAAACGTTGTGATTGTTTATATAAATTTGGCCAGTTGTGTCGGTTACATTTAATAAACCTTTTTGTTAATTATTCACTGGCGAAGAAAAGTTTTATTGCTTGTTGTTATATATTAAATTGTTACATAATTAAATCGTAATGTGGTTCTAGTTAAGGAATCATTTTATACATTTCAGTATATATTACAAATGTTAGGTTCACATGGCGCGAGAGAAGTTCGTATCAACGGCTAACAGTGGATGCTTTCCAGCAACGTACACAGGCGACACTGTGTAACACAGTGTCCTTGCTGGAAAGCTCCCTATAATAGCTCCTGCCCACAGGACGCGTTATGCGTTACGCGTGGGTCACGCGTTGACCAATGAAACGAAAGTTGTATATCTATTATTTCCGGAAAAGCGAAACGCTCATTGGTCAACGCGTGACTCACGCGTAACGCGTAATGCATAACGCGTCCTGTGGGCAGGAGCCATAAGTCGCGCATCCTACCTGCGGAGCAACAAACGCGAATAGCCTACTCTCATTGGAAATTAATATGTATAATCCATGCGGAATCTATGTCTAAAATATTGTCAGTTATGTATACTTCTTACGACAGGCTCGATGAGAATACGGTGCGCATAAATCTCGGCGCGACTTTGAACGCGCGCTGCGACGCGTCCATTCGTACATACTAGAGATCCTCTAGTAGAGAGATGCGACAACTGGTCATGTGACCTATGCCAGCCAATCACGGAAATACATCCATCTTCGTCTGAGAAATATGTCGCATCTGTTTTTCGCATTGGCGTCGCAATATAAAAAAATGAGCAAATTTTATGCCAGCCAATCACGGAAAGCTGAGTTGTCGCATCTCTCTACTAGACGATCTCTAGTACATACGCTCGGTTGCGTCAAAACAGTGAAGTGAATAACCGCCGCGCTCTACGCAGTACTTCCGCGCGCCGTACTTCCCCCCTGCGCGCGCATCGATAAACGGACGCGTCCGGCGCGCTATAGCGTCTTTTTCGCGGTATTATTGTATTTCGACGAAAGTCGCGCCGGGATTAAATACATCGTACGTCGCGCGGCGTACTCTCGCCGTCAATAATAAGTAACGGTAATACCGTAGAAATAGAGACTCACACAATATATTTTATGATTAATACAATCATTTTTAAGCAGAGTTCCGACGGTTAAATATTTTTAAATAATTTTTTAATCTTTGGAGCCAGCACGACACTTTCTCCAAGTGTCGTGCAGCTCTCTAAATCTGCCGATCACAGTGACTATTCACTGTATGCATCAGTCTAAAATATGCCACTGAAAATCATTGAAATTCAACTGGCAAATTAGTAAAACTTGGAATGCTGAATGAATCAGTGAAAGTATACTGATTTACTCAGTGAAAACTTCACTTATTGATTAGTGAATGTACTGCGTGAGAAAAAGGATTAGCTACTATAGCAAATCTACTCGTAAATATAGATAGCTAACATTTTTTGCAGCGAGAGCTATAAATTTGCAATAGTAACAAAACCTTTTGTTAAAGTTTTGCTGAACCTATTGCTACTTCAGTAATAATTGCAAAAAGGCTCAGGTTTTGCTATAACTATTGCTAAATTATAACTCTCACTGTAAACCATCTTAGCTATCCATATTTACAACAAAATTTGCAGCTAATCCTTTTTTTCACTGATACTAATATAACGAAGGTGCTTACTTCTTTTCTACAATTATCTTCACAGATAATATTAACGCAACAGACACTGAGCACGCACGAACATGTCTCAGAAGCCACTAATAAATAAGTGAATAACGATATAACGATATAAGCTTACTGACGAATCAGTAAGCTTTGCCGTTCTCGCTGATTGCGCAGCGCGTTCGACCCTGTTTTACTGATTCAATAGCGATGCAAGACTTCACTGATGCAATCAGTAACTTTTCCGCTCATTCAGATTTAGAGAGTGGGTGTAATATTTAAAATGTATGAAAAATTGGTAATTGTTAGAATTTTGTTTTCAAATTACGCATGTTGAGGACTCTACTTATTTCGCGTAAAGTGTATAATTCTAAATTTGCGTCGAATGATCAGGAGAACTTTCCATGTCTCAAAAAGTGTTTGAAACGATAAACACTCTCCAATACGTTGAATCTATATTTAGAATCGCGAGCTCGCACGTTTTGTTTGCGAGACAAATAGCTAAGACAAAGCAAGTTCTTATTTCATAGCCAAGACATATACAATATTGGAGTTTGCATTTTCTCTTAAAGTTAATCAGTGTATCATAACTGAAAAGCAGTGAATGGTCACTGATGATCATAGTTATAAGTATAGCACTGCAAATTAGTAAAATACTGCTGATGGAATCAGTTCATTGCAACCATTATTTCCGTCAGTGATATCTGATTGCTGAAAATAGTTGTTATGCACAGTAAAATCAGTGATATATACTACTTAGATCAGTAGATCTTAACTACTACAACAGTAAATATGAATTGATAGTCTCAGTTGCTGATATAATGTATTTGCATTTGCTCGATTTTTGCTCCTAGTGCTTCAACAGACAAATTTTTTATTTTATCCATTTCAGTCTAAAATATAGTAAAATTGAGAAATAAATATTAAAGATAGAAAGAAAAGTTTACGTGTCAGCGACTATACGTAGTACACAAATCACTACAAGAATAACGGAAAAATCACGATAATGAAATATGTCACAGTAATTTATAGCCGCATAAGAGCGTTGTTAAACTTACCAAATGCCATCAATCGTTGCGGATGGATTTGCGAACGAGGTGGTTGAAGAAATATGATATGTAATCACTTCTAATAACACAATCGTGATTCCGTTATGATCTCGCTGTTTGCTCTTAAGCATCTACCACCTTATATATATTTACATATATTCCCTTCTTATATTTAATATTTAATATTGATATTTTCACTGATGTGATACCCAACACTGCTCACTCTAGCAGCGAGAAACGTGTTGAAACTGGTATCACTAGCTGCAGCGCAGCTGTCGCCGGCGCCGCGCCGTAAACAAAAGAAAAGTGTCGCCCAGAAACAAACTGAGCTCTTATTGGCTCGCAGTCTACTGATTTTGCAGTGAAATATTACTTACACTGGCTAAAATCAGTAAAATATAAGACGGAGAACCAAGGTGGGAGTATTTTTACTAAATAGCAGTAAATCTTCACTGATTGTTGGTGACGTACTGTTTTACTAATTCAATCAGTGATATTTTCACTGATTGACTTTAAAAGAGTTCTGTCTCGCTCTAACTCTGTAACTGTCTCGGCTTTGTCTCTCGAGCGTCACGTGCCGGAGTTTTCACCAATTCGCGGGATCCACGCGTTATGTCCACGTATCGTTACGGGGATACCCGGTACTCGATTCCCGAGCAGGTGGGGATCCTCGTCTGTCTAAATCTCCGAATGAATCAATCGATCGCTTTCGTCACGAAACGATACATCTATACGCCGTTAGCCGCGACTTATCCGCGCTAAGTCGAGACGAGATCTTATCTTAAATCTTGTAAATAAATCACGATAATTCAGTGCCAACGCAGCAGTCTAATTCGACGTTCCTGGTCATTCCGAATTCCCTGAAGCTCGAGTCTTTTGAAAAGGCTGTACCAGCCTGCAGTTCGACGCTGAATGTAAATAGTTAAAAAGTCGAACCCGAACATTTGGTTCTCCTTCGAGCCGGATCGAGATCAGGAGACGGACAGCAACCAGGAACGGATGTGTTGTGGTTCAAACAGAGGACGAGGAGCTCATCAAACCGATGTGCAAATCGGCGCTGTCGCCGTGAATTCTGATGCTTTCTTCGAGCATCATGGCCTCTTTCGACGAGCTCCACGCCAAGCAAATTCAGCTCATGACTTTTGTGAATCGTGCTATGTCCAATTATAAAAAGATGGGTCAGGGAAAAATGACACACGCTATCACGATGAGTCGGATCGAACGCCTCAAGAAACAGTTCGTCGACGTTCGAGATTTGGATGCCAAGCTGCGGGCCATCGCCGACGACAAGGTCCAGGCCACTCACTTGTATTTCAAAGATCACCTCTTCAACCTTTGTGAGAGCAGCTTCGACGACACCCTTGACCAAATGGCAGAGTTAGTAGCAGGATTAAGGCCGGTATCAAGTCTGTCCTCCACCGCCGCAAGTAACGATTCATATCTAACTTCTCGACCAATTTCGCGCCTTCCGCGCATTGAACTGTCCACGTTCGATGGATTATTTTATCGGTGGGAAACGTTCCGTGATAGATTTAATAAAATGATTATTGAGGACCCGAGTTTGTCCAATGTCGAGCGAATGTACTACCTGTGCTCCGGGCTGTCCGGTAACGCGAGTAACGCGCTTTGTCATCTCGCCGTTACCGACGGCAATTTTGAAGTCGCGTGGCAGATTATTTCTTCGCGCTACGAAAATAAACGCCGATTAGTCGGTTTGCATCTTCTGGCACTCCGGTCGTTGCCGCAATTGACGAGCGAATCGGCGAAAGATTTGCAAACCTTGCGCGATACTACGATTATAGCGATCAACGCATTAACAAATCTCGGTCGGCCGGTCGACACCTGGGACGACGTTCTAGTTCACCTACTCTCGCAAAAATTAGACAAAGCGTCTCGGAAGGCGTGGGAGATGAAATTAAGCGACACGGTCGACATTCCGTCATACTCGGAATTGGATAAATTTTTGGAAGCACGGATTCGCGCTCTCGACGCGATTCTTCCGGTAAAATTAGGCGGAGCATCTGATAGCTCCAAACCGTTCAAACCACGGAATATTCCGTCACATTCGACCGTAGCCGTTAAACAAGAATTATTTGCAAACGGCATTACCCACTCTACCAATGCGTTCAGTTTTTAGCGTATACGCCCTCGCGGAGGTTCGAGTTTGTCAAAAGTCAAAAGCGGTGCCTAAATTGTCTTTCGGCAAATCATTCGTGTAAAACATGTAAAAGTGAGCATCGCTGCCGTGAATGTCAGCAACGACATCATACACTGCTTCATTTGCCGAAGCAGTCAAAGTCATCAATATCAGAGCCGTCGACCTCGACCGGTTTGAGCATACAAGGCGATAATAACCAAGTTATTTACACTTTCAAAGGCGACGACTTTTAACATATCGATTCTGCTCGCGACCGCGAGAATCCGCGTCTATTCCGATCACGGCCGCGTTGCTCATGTTCGAGCTCTATTCGACCAGGGTTCTGCGGCAACATTAATCACCGAGAAGTTATCTCAGCTCTTGCGTCTTCCGCGATTAAAACAAAGCGTTCGCATAACCTGAATAGGCAATACGGTCTCCTCTGCTCGTTATGCAGCTCGAATACAACTTAGTGCTGCGACTAGCCGCAAGCCTGCGTATACCACGACCGCTATAATTTTGCACCCGCTCACGAATTACGCGCCGTCTCAATTTACAACCAACGCGAAATGGTCGCACATCGCTAATCTCCCACTGGCCGACAGTGACTCCATGAGCGCGGACCCGATCGATATTATAATCGGAGCAGATCTCTATGGGATCTTGATTCGCGACGGTATAAGGAAGGGCAAGGTACATGAGCCGATTGCTCGAAATACCGATTTAGGTTGGATACTCTCGGGTCCCATTTTAGGAACCAGCAGCAACAATTCTTTTGCAATACATCATGTCGCGCTCTCCGACCCGTTCGACTCAACATTGCGTCGATTTTGAGAGGTCGAAGACATACCACAGCGTATCTTTCCTACCCCCGAAGAAAACCAATGCAAGGAACATTTCCTCGCCACTCATTCTAGAGCAAAGGACGGGTGATATATCGTACGTCTCCCCTTTTGCAACGGTCCTCCCGTTGACTTGGGCGACTCATGATACGCCGCACTGGCAAGCTTTCGTCGGCTGGAGCAACGACTCCACCGGAACCCGAGCGCCGCCTCGGAGTATTCTCTATTTCTTAAAGAGTATGAAACTCTCGGTCACATAACTGAAATTCTTCCGGTTGAATTGCATTCGAATCGTCTGAGTTATTATATTCCCCATCACGCGATCGTACGCGCCGATAGCGAGACGACTCATCTCCGCGTTGTCTTCAACGCATCGGCTCGCGCTTCGCATGGCAAATCATTCAATGACTGTTTGTTAACCGGTTCTAAACTACAAACAGACCTCGGTGCCGTCATTCTCCAATGGTGGCAATTCCGCTTTGTATATTGCGCGGACATTGCAAAAATGTACAGACAGATCCTGGTAGACCCCCGCGACACAGACTATCAACGGATCTACTGGAGAAAATCTCCATTACACCTCCTCTACAATGCGAGTCTCAGATGGTCTCAGAGTTGTAAGTCGTAAGAAATTGACCAATCACAATCGAATGTGAGGAGAATAATTGACTGAGATTGGTCAATTTCTTACGACTTACGACTATGAGACTATCTGAGACTCGCATTGTAGAGGAGGTATTAGATTCCGTTAAAGAATATCGATTATTAACCGTGACGTACGGCACAACCTCTGCTCCGTTCCTCGCGCTTCGAACCTTGAAGCAATTGGCGGTTGACGAGGGACGTCGAATCCCTCTCGCGCTCCCAGTTTTAAAAGGACAGATATACGTCGATGACTGTATTTTTGGCGCTGACGATCACGTCGGAGCTCGCGATACTCGCGATCAGTTAATCGCCTTACTCGCAAAGGGAGGTTTTCGGCTGCGCAAATGGGTAAGTAACTGCTCTTCCCTGCTAACAGACATCGATCCGTCAGATCACGGTTTGGCTCAAAGCAAGCCTCTTCACTTAAATAACTCGCTAAAAATCCTAGGAATTTCCTGGATTCCCGAACAAGATATCTTAACATTTCGAGTGGTAATTCCTCCGCGTCCTTCGAGAACCAAACGCGCAATGTTATCTATAGTGGCTCAACTTTTCGATCCGTTAGGTTGGATAACCCCCGTTCTTATCACGGCAAAAATTTTAATTCAACGCCTTTGGTCCATTAAGTGTAAGTGGGACAAAGACTTGCCTTCGGATGTCTGTGCGGAATGGTCGGCATTTTGCGAGAAGCTCTCGTCGAAACTAAGTCTTCCGCGTTGGACGCATTACTTTTCAGGCATCTCGCATACCGAATTGCACGGATTTGCCGATGCTTCTACCAAGGCCTATGCCGCGATTATTTATTTGCGATTGCAGACTCCGGAAGGCAACGTTATTATATCGCTCTTCGCCGTTAAATCGAAGGTTGCGCCGCTCAAAACGCTGAAGGTGCCGCGCCTCGAGCTGTATACCGCTCTCTGTTTCTATCTCGGCTTATAAGGTTTATCCGCCTAGCTCCGCAATTTCCGTCTATGAAATGTATCTGCTGGACCGACCAACAGTCACCCTTGCTTGGCTGAGTCAACCGCCCTCTCAGTGGAAAACCTTCGTGGCTAATCGCGTCGCTAAAATTCAAGAGTTGCTTCCGCACGACGCATGGCGGCACGTAGCAACTCATGATAATCCCGCCGATTGCGCGTCACGCGGCTTATCTCCCGACGCCATAGAGGCGCATTCTTTATGGTGGTCCGGGCCCGCCTGGCTGAAACTCTCTCCCACGGCCTGGCCGGGGTCTTCCTCTCAGCCGTATGGCGAAGTGCCGATCACTGAGTGCGCATCACTCCAGGTGATTATAAATACGAGTACCGAACCGTGGGAGCTGGCTTCGCGACTTTCTTCGTGGTCGAAGCTCCTTCGCGTAACTGAGTTTATTCTGCGGTTTGTCGAACGCCTAAAGCTTCTTCGAGCAAGAGCGAAGGGCGTTCGATTCAGGGCCCTTCCGACGCACGAGAGCCACTCATATTGGCAGTCGACGAGATTCGCGAAGCTCGCGTATTTTGGATTAAGACGATGCAAGCCGAAACGTTTGCAGAAGAACTCGCGAGTCTCAATCAAGTAAAACCGATAAAGAAATCTAGTTCGCTAACTTTGCTGAACCCTTACTTCGACAAGGATCGCGTCCTTCGCATTCGCGGGCGGTTATTAAAATCTCGTCTCTTCGAAGAAGCTAAGCACCTGATAGTTCTAAAATCTTATCCGTTGTTAAAAATCATTATATCGGAAACCCATCAAAAAAATCTGCACGCCGGCCCGCAGCTAACAGCAATGTTGCGCCGAGAGATGTGGATCTTATGAGCCCGCCTCCTCGTCCACTCCGTCCTCTATCGCTGCATTATTTGTACTCGAGAAAATGCTCGCGTTCCTGAACAACTCATGGGGGATCTGCCGGACTTTCGTGTAAACCCTACCTCGCGGGCGTTTGTGCATACGGGGGTGGATTACGCGGGCCCATTGCTCGTCCGCATGGCACCGGGTCGTGGCCGTACCTCGCACAAGGCGTACGTCGCGCTTTTTGTCTGTATGACGACAAAGGTGATTCATTTAGAATTAGTTTCGTCCGCAGCCTTTATCGCGGCATATAATCGTTTTATAGCGCGTCGTGGTCTTCCTACCGCGCTGTACTCGGACAACGGAACCACTTTTCAAGGCGACGATTGTGAGCTTACCGCCTCTTTCAGAAGTGCGACTCGCCGTGCAGAATTTAGGACTTACCTTGCCGGCGAGGGAGTATCGTGGCACTTCCTTCCCCCCGCAGCGACTCATTTCGGAGGGCTGTGGGAAGCGGCTGTGCGGAGCGTTAAATTTCATATTAAACAAGTCATCGGGTCATACACGTTAACCTTCGAAGAACTGACTACGTTGCTTTGAAAATTGAGACCTGTCTCAATTCGCGACCGATTGCTGCCATGTTGGCCGACTCGACCAACGATTATAACGCGCTGACTCCTGGCCACTTCTTAATCGGCACGAATTTAACAGCTATCCCTGAGCCCAGCGTGATCGATGTATCCGAAAATCGGCTTTCGCGCTGGCAGTTGATTCAATTAATGAACGAGCGCATTTGGAAGGCCTTGACCAATGCGTAATTGCATACGCTGCAACACCGACCGAAATGGCAAGCAAGACAAGCCTTCGCGAAGCAAAGGCAAATGGACATAATAAAAAACTAAATTTTAAAAAATGAAAAAATGTGCTAACTTCGCGAATGTAGCACGACACTTGGAGAAAAAGTGTCGTGCTGGCTATTTATCGCAGTTTTAGCGACAGTTCTCGTTAGTTCTAGCAGAGTTCTATGCTCTACAATCATTTTTAAGCAGAGTTCCGGCGGCTACATATTTTCAAAAAATTTTTTAAGGATCTGTGAAGTTAGCACGACATTCTACTAATATAAGAAAAACAATTAGAGTTCCAGTAGCACTTTTCATAGTTCTACAGTTCCTTATAAAAATAAAAAAGGTTACGCATTTTTTATAACAAAAAATCAAAAATGAAAAATGTCGTGCTAACTTCACAGATCCATTTTTAACTGTCAACTGACTATATTTGCAACTTCTTATTGTTGACTTTGTAAGAGGCTATTTGAATTCGTGCGCTTCCCGGCATTCCGTGCCTGCTCTGAGCGATGCTAAGATGGGGGTTGAGCGGTGTGCGCATGTCGATCGATCTATGAGAATCGATAAGATAGAGCGTCGCGCTCGTTCGTCCTCTTTCGTTCCAGGGATTTCGCAAAGGACTGAGCAATCAAGGGACCAGGGATCGATCCTGCCTGTGAACTTATCGGCCAGCTACAGGAATAGATCCTGCCTGCAGAATTATCA
>NJRQ01000267.1:189448-242914 GCA_003063805.1 Aphaenogaster ashmeadi | reverse complement strand
GTATTTGCTCGGTCCGTGTCAGCAATAATATAAATAAAATAAAGTAAAAATCTTATAACTTTGTATAATGATACAATATTCGTTTGGAAATATTTGGCTTTTCATAGTTTATTGTATCGGTATTGATAAAGATGTGATAAATTTCACTGTATTTATTATCACAATTTATAATAGCAATATTGTGAGTTTAATTCTAGCAACTGAAGAAAAGAAACAGTGGGACATAATTTTTACTTTGCATTTGTGCTCGCGGATGTATCGCTCGTAGCAGCACCGATCGGAAAAGTCGTCATTGCAATTCATGTTTCGCGCGCGATCGTCTTAATTTAAATGATTTAAATTGATAACGCAAAAAAATTAAAATTGCTGTAAATATCTATGAAGTCACTAATGTAATTCTTGTTATAGCAGTGATACCAACTAAGTTCACTGAGCACAGTGAATAGTCACTGATCTGGCATACTTTGCACTGATGCAGATTTAGAGAGTAAGTATAAAGATTAATTGTTATCAAGATTACGGTTGAAAAACATAGCTGACAATTTAATTTTGATTTAATCAAATTAATCTAAAAAATTTAGACTTTTATTAAAATTAAAATTATAAGTAAGTGAAATTAGATTAGGTTCTGTGACATCTTGCAAACTTAAGTGAATCTAAATTTGAATTTGAATTTAAGATAATTTTTATCCGGATTGGGATGAAATTTCTATTAAATCGAATTCGAAGTTAATGATCAGAGTTTAATGAATTTCTTCGAGCTGACAGGCTGCCCTACAACTCTATAATTTCCCTTTTTTGGCCGTCGTTTATCGACCGAGAGAACTGCGAGTATTCCCCTTCGCCGTGGACCGCGGGCACGGCAGTAGTGCCAGTAGTGGCGCTGCGGATCGATCGAACCAGCCGAGACCATCCGGGTACGGTACTGTTTCTGTTTCCGCCTGTTATTTTCTGCGAACGGAGAACTTTGACTCGCTCGCGCGATTAGTCGCGCCCATGTACCCACGTTCCTCGCGACGCGATCCAAAGATCGGTATAATAAGAAGATCGAGATTGCGGTTCACAGTGGATTGCGGGAGAGAATGAGCATACCCCCGGGGTTGGGGTGGCGTCAGTGCTGCTGAGGCACCGCGCAACCCTTGCCCGAGGCAAGGTGTGCATCGGTCGCGTGTCATCGGCCACCGCGGTTGCAATTCTGTCATCGGTCGTCAGTTGTCGATATTCTCTTTAGTTTCTCGTTTTAATCGCCGTCATCTACGATTTTTAACTTGTCGATCTTGTAATTATGGCACTTAGGCCGGTATTCATAGTCTTCAAGACCGTCTTAAGTAACCCAAGTAGAACACGAAAATCATGATGACGTCAAAATGATGCTAAAATGACGCCTTTGACATCATTTTGACGTCATCATGACTTCAAAATGATGTTAAAGGCGTCATTTTAGCATCATTTTGACGTCATTACGACTTTCTGTTCTACTTGGGAATGTCTTAAGACGCTAATACGGCTCTGTGATTGGTTCATAACATCTTAAGATTGAACTTAAGACGAGCTTAAGCGGTGTCTACAATGAGATTTAAGTCGTAAGATTTAAGCATATCGAGCAATCACAGTCGAGCATTCTAAAAGTAAAACCGCAATTTTGATTGTGATTGGTCGATTTCTTAAGTCTTGCGACTTAAAATCTCATTGTAGACACCGCTTTAAATAACTACGAATACCGGCCTTAAACGCAGGGTTGTACCGTAGATTTCAAGATTACGTCTACATGGATTATTTGCATGTTATCTACGTGATGTTTACACGAATTTTTTTCATGTAGACTATAAACAATGTAAACTATTATAAGTTGGATAGCATAACGCAAAGAAAGAGCAATTAAATTATGAAATAATAAACTGTATTTAACTGTAGTATTAATTATGAAGATATTTAATAGTAATTGCAACTGAAAAATCGAAATTGCAAACGAAATGCTAATCTCCGATGTGTGATAATCCACAAATTACTGATTGTTTGCATAGATGACACGTTAAACATAGTTTACATTGTTTACGCGTAGATGTAGACTACTATATTTTACGCGTAAACGTCCAACCTTGCTTAAACGATTACGTTCATAATTGCAACTTGTCGCCTGATACGTGTATGTCAACATGTTTATTCGTTTAATTTTCTTTTTCATAGAATCTAACCAATTTTACATAAATGCGACATATCTTAATCAATTAATCCAACTTATATTTGCAATATTCGCTTTTCTTTCTGCATATCACTCTGCGTACACGCTACATTAATTCATGATGCGCAGCGCGAACGAGTCGATATTATGCAATGCATTTTCTTTTGAATATTATTAACATTACATAACGTAATAATCAATTGTGATTTGGAAAATTTTACGATTTAAGATTCCAAGAGTTTAAGATTCCAAGAATACTATTAGCCTATTGGAATTGTATCAATCAATTGTTTTTATTTGGAAAATATTACGAAGATTCCAATATACAGTTAGTCGTGTATAACTTCGAAGTGTTTGGAATTACTCATAGGATTCTTATTATGTATTCATAGAGAACGTATTGTACTATGACTGTAGTAGTGCCGTGTCCATCTCAAAGAATTGAATAACGGATCAACGAATGAGTCGAATAAATTAACCATCTATTGACAATAGATGACGTACGCGAATTTTCTTTTCGAAAGTAGGATATCTTTATCCCTTTTTTGCACCTCGATAGGTTATTATCATTAATTTTTATAATGAATGTAACCGCGGACCGTAACGGAGATCGTTCGATTTAATTGCTTTAAGTTGACAGTCTTTACTAAAGATATGGCATTTAGCAATCACACACACAAAGGAAATCTTTATCACACACAAAGAAAATATTTATCTCGTTCCAGTTCAATGTTTCGTCTTTTTCTCTTCTTTGCCATGCCGTTACTTTGGTACACACTTCTTTAATATATTCTGAAGACATTCTTTTCTTTCTTGGTGAGATTTGAAAGAAATATTTAATATATTTTACGTGATATAATATATTTTTTCTCAATAGAGAGAGAAAGAGAATTTGTAATTAAATTTAATATTATGTACTCTACTCATCATTTAGAACGTATCAAAATTTTTGACACGTACGATTGCCATAAATAATGTGTGTATGAATACAAATAATGTGTTTCTGTATGTTGCTCATTCATGAAATTTTTACGTGCTTGACTTATTAAATAGCTATCCCGTAATATTAACTTTTTCGGGAAAATATTTATGACGGCATTTGATGATTACGACGGCATACGCGCTTCGATAAATTATATAAACACGTCTTTGCTAATTTAAAGCAAAAATCTCATTTTGCATAAAGTTATATAAATATAATTTAGTATTATTAGTCATTTTTATACTTTTCGCCAGTTTATTCCATTGAATAAAGTTCGGGACTGTAAAAACCGGAATTTACCATGGTTTTTTCCATCCACTGGATTTTTCCGACCAAATCTGGTCGGTAGATTAACGATTAGATAAATCTGTACTTTCATTTTTTGTACATTAAGATATAAATTTAAGTTATAGACTATGAATTATATAAATTATACTATGCATATTTATAACTCGAATGACACATAAAAAGAAATTTTATATTTTTTAAATGCAAAATAGCTAATGCAGTAAAAATCTAATGTTTATTCAATAACAGGTTTTTACACTATGTAATATGTAATTAATTTATACTAAATACGTATAACTTCTATCCGATTACATATTTAATTTAATATGTAATTGATATTTCGAATATATATTTCGATTATAAATATTTCGAAAATAAGAAATCTGTTAAGAAACCTTTTTACCTTCAGATTATTGATTTTTCTTTATTTAATCGTAATTAGGTTTTATGTTGCGCAATACGTTACTTTTGCCATCGAATTCTCAACCGGAAAGGACAGCCTTGACGAAGTTCTGCGGCCCACCTCGTCGTTCCTACATCAATATTGCCCAATGCACTGGCAATTTATGCACAACAAATGTTTGACGAAGGGACGTGAAACTGCGTTCTCACTTGCGTTTCAACGTCATGCACGCTTCGTTGAGGCAACAACTCTTTTTCTCGGCGCGATATAGATGTAACTTAAAGAAATTTAATGAAACTTTGATTATTCTTTTAAAAAGTTCAGTATACATATTTCTTAAAGATTCGTCAGATTTGTAACGGATTAATTGATAGTAAGAAAGAGAGAACTCACGGTTTTCAATCTTTGAACAGTTTTTACTCGACCGCAATTCATGTATTATATTTCATACTCAATTGAGTTTAAACTTCGCACAGTTAATTATTATTTTAATTTAATTATTTATTTGGTTTGTTAATTTTTTATTTATTTGATTTGAAACTAATAATTTAAAATTTAGTTTCTTTATATATCGCGTGCACACCGTGTAACTTATACGTAAATATTTTGCAGAAAAGTGATTAAACACAAATAACTTCTTTCATATATTGCATTGTATCAGACAACGGGAGTTTACATTACGAGAATGGAGTAGTGATGCATTCAAACGAGGCGAGAATATTTATTCTCGAAACACAAATGATTGATAAAATTTTCTCGTCTCGATGGGCTGAGATTCTCATTTCTCGAGATTCTCGAATTTTACCTTGAGATGTTCGAGACTGTCGACTATCACATCGATATATAAAAAGACAGCACATTATTTATGACTGACATGGACATGAAGATGAAATGGTGGTTCTAAACTAATCCTAATTAAATTTATTATATTCTAATACCTAATATATAAACCAAATATTTATAAAGGTGTATCAATTGTACTTTTTTGTGCTTTATTTTTTAATTAATTTTCTTAATGCTTGAAGAAAAACTACTAAAATTTCCAAAAAATTTAAAATATTAATTAAATAATTAATTAATTCTACACAAAATTCAACCGCAAGAATCTTGGTATTCCTTGGAGAATCTTGATATTCCTCTCGTTTTTTCGAAGAGACAAGATGAGAAAAAACAAATGTCAAATCAATAATCTCGGAAATGTTATTTTAAACGAGACAGAAAATTCCGAGACGATATTCTCGTATCAAAATGCATTACTAAAATTGAATACATTGAAGACATTATATATTTTTTATCAAAACTTTTTTGATTGCGATTACAATTTATAATACCAGATAAATAGGTTCATGCTCTCTAATTTTTTGCCTTTGCTGCATTCATTTGAATTTAACAAAGAGCAAATAACTTTTTCACTATCAATTTTTTTTCTTTATAAATTGTTATACGTTGATAGCAAAAGAGAGAAGAAAAATCTTAATTTTAATCACGAAGTCGTGTTTATTTTAAATTTTAATTACTTTTATTTTATTTATTTATTTTTACATATATACGCATGAAAGTTCACGTTAAATTATAAATTAATATACATTTAAAATACATTGACAACATCAATTTTATGTCTTGAACTACATTAATATAAATTAATCGATTGAATTCTGACACTCTTGTCTTTGACACTCGTTATAAGCAGATTATTCATTACTACATCATAAAAATATGTCAAATATATTCATATAATAAAAAATTTATTAAATCTTTTCGGTTAATTATTTTATAATGTGGATAAAACTGGATGTGAATTTTAACTCTCATGTTGAAATAATAAATGTAAAAATCAATTTGGAATATTCTCGTGCGAACATATGACGAAAGAACTTTGATTGACAAAATAATCTTTTGTAATCTGGTATTGTTTGCAATGTGCGTGTCATATATAAAAGAAAGGGAAGGGAAAGGTGATATATCTTTAGAATTAAATTCTCGATCTTGCTAATTACATTACGCAGACTCACGTAAGAATTTAAATAGATAGAATTATTATCAATGAATGTCCTTCTTATCAGCAATATATTGTACATTGCTCAAAATATCATCCATAAAGCTGCGACTCTTATACTATCGAATTAATTTTATTACAGTATTGACTATAGTAATCTAGGTAATTATTTATTACATTAGCTAAAATTCTCTGTAAGATATCAAATTAGGTTAATGTCCGACTTCTTCTTATCCCGTGTTCAGTTTCTACATATTTTTTGAAAGAAATAGACGATTTTCTTAGAAAAGAATTTCTATGAATATTTTCATAAAAGTTTAAAGTCTGTAATTAAGCAGAGATGACATGCGAAGCTAACGGAAAATCGAAGAAAATCCCGCTTGCAAAATATTTAAGTCTTTGACAAAAAGTTTATGTCTTTGTTCTCAATACTTCGCCACTAAAGTTTCTTTGCTGCCTTCGACGAAGAAGATTGCAAAATGTAGCTCTCGTTGTTCTCGATCCGAATAATAATGTTAACATCGCCTTAATTATTACTTGGTACATCAATAATTTCGTGTATTCGCGAAACTATATAATGACTTTGTTATTAAAAAGTAAGGGGATCCAAATATAAAAATTAATCTTTTGTAAACAAGTTTTAAGAACTTATTTCTACAAATAAAATTAATTCAATAATATGAATATTGCGTATAACAATTTTATGAATGTATGTGATATTCTGGATAATCTATAGAATATAAATAAATGGAATGACAAAAAGTAATCTCTCTTTTACAAAAATGTGACATATCTTTTTCAATGAACAGATGCATTCTATTTTTGTGTTATACATTCTTCAAGTACATTAATAACTTATATTAATCACTTAAATATAATATCAATAAATAAGTAGAGTCGATGCCAAGAATTTCGGCCTCATTTTAGATCGATCCTCTTCGATATATGTATACTTGGATACTAACGGTCACACTTCGTAAACATTAGATGCTAGGGTATTGCGTACATGGTCACATATAACAATTGATTTGCATATAACAATTGAAGTTGCAAAGCGATTGACAAAGCGCGTATCGCGAATTAGGAGCATGAGAATAGGTGTGCATTTTGTCCAATAGGAACGATCGATTTCGAGAAAGCGAATCGTATAACTCTCGGTTTTTGCAACCTGCCACTTCCGTCGTTTCCTCCTGCAAGAGCCGTGCTTTTTAGGGCAATACTACGGGCGGGGGGTTTCGTTGACGGCCGTCATTTTACGCGGGGCGGCGCAAAGCTGATAAGTGGGACATACGCTCCAGCATCTCAGTATTTCGTAGTGAACTCGCCACCAGGTCGGACCATCCGTCCAGGAGAGTCACCGTCACGTATCCCCGTGTGTCTTGTCGAGCTTACTCTGTGACAAGGTAGTCGCGATCTCGCCCACGTACACTCGTCGCTCAAGTCGTAAGTCACCGTCATATTTTCTAATTTCTTGGACTGTCACTTGACAATTATACATAACACATTAGACTTATAATTACCGTTCAAATTGAAAAGGAGATATTAGCTACGCTAATTCTGGATACTTATTGCCGAATTAATTGCGACCGACAAAGTTTTCATATTAAAACTCTTCCCCTTGAAATCTATGCAAGGCAAAATATTAATTTGAATTATCGAGTTGTTTTATAACACTCTTTCTATCCAGAGTAATATTTACATGTACCATAGATATTTGTGTTAGTTTAAGAAAGAGTTAGAAAACAATTACGATCGCATTGCGTGATCGTAGATTTATTATGTTATTTCATTATGAATATTAATATTATCATAAATACGATTGATTAAATTTTATGGTAAATTTATTTGATGCTCTTATCACTTCTTAGACGCGAGTGACAATAGATTTAAATTAAAGTCCTTATTATTGTTTACCGGCGCGCTAATTTCGAGTACTCGTTACCTTCTTGATAAATAAGCGAGTAACACTTGATTATCGGATAATAAAATGGGAAACCTTCTATTAAAGAAGGATAATTACTCATCGAACCATTTCACTGTGATACAAATTTGGATGTACTCGAAATGTTTGATTATTTTTCGTGCAATTATATTTTACCATGAGACTATAATTTTATAAAAATACGGAATACGAAAAATCTCCATTTCTTTCCGAAAAAAATTCCCCAAAAAGTTTAGAATGGAATGTCTTTTCTTTTTAATTTTAATATTTGTATGCATAAAAGTATACTTTAAATTAAAATTTTATTACGATAAAACTTATCAAATTTAATTCGTTAAAAATTTTTTTATCTTAATTTTACTTAAAATTATATCTTTAATTAACTTTATAAGTTTACTTATTGTTAATACTAAGTTTCAATATTTTTGTTGAATAGATATTGACCGTTTCGATATTTTTGTTAAATAGACATTGATCGACCGGCGACCGAACTAAAAAGTTTATAATGAGGAGCAGTTTTAAAATTATAATCTTATTGCATTCATAGCATTCATAATGCAGTCTTCGTAAATAGCATTCTCTTAACTGCTTTAATGATTTAAATTGTTGCTACGTAAAAGTATAAAATTACATCTAAATGCAGCAAACCATGCACATCGAATTTTTTTTCGCTGATGCTTCTTCCGTCTGTCGCGCCGACAAACTTCCCGTATGGCACACTTTCTTAAACGGCTGTCTTATTAGAATCGAATTGAATAGAATCTCATGATAATTCTTAACAGGCATGATTCACGCTATGTAACGTAGTTATTATCGCATGAATAATTCGCTTCAGACGTAGAAAAAACTTTTTCTCGAACATTGATTAATTCATGGACAAATCAAACGTCAATAGATTAATACGAAAGATTATTACCATAATATACAACAAATAATTTAAATTTATACGCAATATGCAAATTTCCACGCTAATTATAATAGTATATGTAATGAGCAACAATGATTTATCAATATTTTTTCTTAGAAGACACTTGTACTTTGAATTTTTATAAGGTGATTGATATTGTCTTATAGAGTCTTATGAAAATGCTATACTCTGTTTCGAGAGGGACATCTTATGATGGACAGTTTTTTTCTAGATGGGGATGTTCCTGAAATTTCAAGATGAGATTTGTTTTTTAAATGGAATATGATTTTCTTTACTTAATGATTCCTCTAGTTATATAATAGTTTACGAGATATTTTATATTTCATAGCAAAATATGCCAGAATAAAATATAAAATATTTCGTAAACTATTGATTTTTTGATAAGTTTACCTTAATACTTTTAGATACCAATTAACTAGAGGAACTATATTATGTAAAGAAGATCATATGATTCCATTTAAAAAAAACAAAGGTCACCTTGAAATCTCAGGATACTTCCACTTAGAAAAAACGTGTGTCCATCATAAGATGTTTCCCTCGAAACAGAGTAAGTTTGACTTAAAACATTTTTTCGAATAGTTTGGGAACACTGCTTGTAAAACCTAGTTCGTAAACGCACATGCAAATGATAATGCCGCACCCAACGCACGATAAAATGATAATTGCCTAGTTTATACCGAGCACTTGATTTACTAGTTATTTATTATTTGACACATGTATCTTGTGCTCGGTGTAAACTAGGCAAATAACCTTGCGATGATTTGCGATATGCAAATGCAGCGTTATATTTTTTTGCGTTTGCGATCTGTGTTTTGCAAAGTAATAATACTTATAGAATAATACTTATAGAAATAAGGATACTTATACTTATAGAATAATACTTATAGAAATATACTTATAGAATAATACTTATAGAAATAAGGATATAAGGATTTTTTCTAACGGGGTTTCGAACCATTTTGTTAATGTACAGTACCTGTTTTGCGTATGATACGCGCAATTTCAGAACAAAACGCAACAAGATACAGTAGTTCGGGATCAAAGTAGCGGAGCGGTTCACGTGCTAGTGGGTGAGAGTAATTTCGCTGTAACACAATTATGTTGCAAGACGTGCTCGAGTTCCGTCTGTATGCAATTCGTACAACTGAAAGTAAAATTATGGAGAAATGGAAATATAGACACGCGGAAAGGCAATGCTGCAAAATGTCGACGCGAAAAGAAAATATCACTTATTATAGTAAAAAATAATTATAGTAAAATCATTATATCAAACTTTATTATATTAATTTCGCATATTTATATTATTACATATTAGTCTCTATTATATCCGCTTTGAAAAACAAAATGAAGACTTGTCACCCAATCTAATCGTAATCAATTTTTGTAAATGATATGCTTTCTATTTCTGTAACTCACGATGTTGAAAAAAATGTCGTTATTTATTAACCACTTCGTTGGCAAGCAGAATAGGACTATTCGTGCCCAGTATGGCAAGAAAAAAAACAATTTCGTCGGATATAATCGACAATTGATATTTAAAGATTTTTGGGGTCGCTGAATCCGAATTTCGAGTCAAAATTGCAAAATAACGGATCCAAAATTTGTAATTTCGACTTGAATTTGTAATTTTTTACTTCAAATTCGGATTCAACGATCTAAAAAAACCCTTAGGTAAGATATACCATTAAAATTGAGGCATTTTAATAAATATTAATTGTCAGCAAATTGTCAGCAATTGTTGCAAAAATAATCAGGTGCGCACTATTGCGTCAATGCCACATTGGACACAGTTTTATTCCGCGTGCTATTGCGTCAATGCCGAAGGGGTTAATGACAATTTATTGGTAAGACGAACTAAACCGCAACGATACTCATTCGAGATTCATGCAACTCATTGTACCGACTCCATTTTGCAGCTTTCACGCGCGTTACTTTTCGCAATTAGTAGTCTCGTAATCGTGTTGTATATGAAGGACACGAAGGAGCATCATTCTAAGGGAAGTAAAATTTGTGCTATTCCTGAAAGATTTCCGTCTTAAAAAATATATCTTTGTAAATTGCTATTGTTACTGCACGAACTGCAATAACTGTTGAATAAACATGCATACGATGCATACGACATGATATCAGAGACTGAAGAGTACGCACGTTTCGTCTCAAAAGAAAGTCGTACGTCATTTGTCAGATACGTGTAGCAGCATACTTTGGATCTCGAGAGAAAACGTCACGTGCTATGGGATTAGTAGGTCATGTTCCTCTTTAACATCCTCCGCTTCTTTTCGGTCATCGACAAACGTCATTTTCGATCATCAATAATCCAAAGAACGATCTACTTCATTCTCAATGATGATCAATGACATCAACGTGTAATTAAAAAAATATTCTGTATTTGAAGTTTCTAATTCAGTCATCAATAATTCATGTTCAATAATTGTATGCGTTTCATTATATTTCCTTCCGTCTCTGAGGAACGTGAATTATTCGCAATATCATTCCTTGTTTTTCTACGAATAGATAACAAACGTGCTCGTATGCATATTTTTTAGTTTCCTCCATTTATCGCGATGATTATGAAAATCACACATTGTGGTCAGCTTTTCGTTTAATTTCCTTATCGAATGGTAAATACGGCGAAACCTGTCATTCCGGTCGAAAACGTGAGATGCTACACGATCCCGTCTGGGCGGCTTATATCGCCTCGGGCCCCGTTATAAGAATCTAGGAATTTCGATCCACGATTGGCAATGACCTTAAAGACGCCATTGGCCTGCTTTCCGGAGAACCTGTTCCTGCTCGAGCGTAGCATTATTTATGTTCTTTCTCGTTTCTCCATCTTCACTCTGCCGTCGTCCCCTTTCTCCGCCTTGGACGTATTCTGTCCGACTACATCATGTACCGTTTTGAAGTGCCGCAAGCACTTTTACTAGGATGGCACTTCTCCGTGCCGAGCCTACGTTCCGGAAGAGAAACGCACGCATAAGTGCATCCTCCGGCACACTGTGAAGCCTGTCCAATATAGTAGTAATCTTGATTGCATTTAACGTTTCATTCTGCGTATTATAATACTTTTATGATTATTATGGTTATTATTAGCTTCAAATTATTTACCATGACGTTATATTTAAAAATTTAATATTCTATATTTGACTAAATCCACATACATATAAAAGTTCAGGAAGCAAGTTCAGCTCTGAAATTTATTTATTTAACTATAAATTCAATTTAAGATCAATAGGAGTCTAAGAAGCGGATGTATACGTGCGATAAAATAAAAATTTTTTCTTTTTTCTCTTTGCATTTTAAATTTTTCTCGATTGAACTCATCATGCACATAGTAGATGCCATGGACATCTTAATGCTAATTAATGCTTAATGCTAATTTAAGCGATTTTTTTCACTTAAATCCATTGTAAACACGGGTACAAACGACTTATTGATTTCGGTTTCGGTACCAGTGTTATTAATGTTCTCGATGGCCCCGAGTGAACAAAGGAATTCAAATGCAAATTGAAAAGATGAAAAACTATCGTTTTATTGTACACCTATTTTTTAGACTCATATTGATTTTTAATTAAATTTATCTATTAACGAGCCAATTATATATTGGATTGATTTTATTTATTTGTTTCGTTCATTTACTTATTCAGCATTGACCTATGTTTTTATGCGCGTGCTAAAAATCAATAAAAAAGCACGCAAGGATTTCTATTCTAAAATATGTTTTTAACTTGCAGTAATATTTTTATTGAGAATTGAATAGAGAAGTGAATTGTAGTTTCCTTCAAAACTGCTTCATTCTTCCTACCATCTTATTATTGTGAAATTCCAAATCGCCGATTGTGAGATATACGTTTTCGACGGCGCTTTCACGAGGATTATTCACACCCGTTCTTTACCACTTGCATGACAGCAATACAGTTGCAGAAAACGAGGAGATAGCTGTACCACTGACTTATAGTCAATCCGTAATTAACCTTCAGTCACGTGGATCTTTTCTCTTTTGATCAGAGAAAAGTAAGAAAAACAACGCTTGCCGATGACACGTGCGTTGAGAAGCAAAATTAAATATGTTAATTAATGACAATGTGAAGAAACAGACGCGTTTTTATTTATTTTGAATTAATTCAAGACAGGCGAATATAAGACGACTATAAACGAATACAATTGAGCGGATAGTTATAGAAAAAGTATGATTTTCGCTAAAAAATGCATAATGTTTTAAACATGCTTTAAATAGCTTGCATAATTTCAGTCCTCAACAATTAAGCTTTAATTTAAAACCCGATTTTAGTCGATCCATAATTCACGACAGAATTCTAAATTTATAATATGATATATTCTAACATGTGTATTTTATATGAATGTATGCATTGAATTCTTCAAATATTTTCTGTATTATACGGCACATAAAATTATAAGTGGAATTCCGTTTCAAATATTCTCGAGATTTATAAAGCGGTCTTTAATAAGAATTATAACTGATTCTGAGACGGAGAATGATCTTCATGCGCAATTGATAAATTTCTTTCAATCTAATTTTAGATATCTGGTTTATATTAAGATCCGTATTAACACTAACGTTTATACTAATTAGACTTTCTCTTTGATAGCTTCTTTTTTAAAGTTTGAAAGCTAAATACGCTATCTCCTAATGCCGTAAATTGAACAGTTAAGTAAGAATTTATGACATACTCTTAAAGAAGAAGAGCGTAAGCTACTTTGAAAATAGCACGTCAACCTGGTTACTCTAGGTAAAGAGTTAATATTAGCGTAAGTCAAGCATTCGCTCAAACTCTGTTGCATTTCTGTTCTGCGAACGTCTACGCTGATTGACAGTCAGCGTTGTGCAAACATGTTCGTCACAGATAAACATTTAACATAAACACTCTCAACGCAATGATATTTGAACTTTTACTTCCAATCTCCGATCCCGAAGATTAAAAGTAAAATAATACGTATATTACCTTAAGACTGACAGAATAATATCATCGATTATATTAATCATAATCGATGATATTATTCGAATCGACTTATTATAATAAAGCAAAGAGAGAGAAAGAAAAAGAAGGAAATATATTTATTAGAGTCACTGTTCTCATTCTTCGATGATCTAATATCCGATATTAATATCCTTTTCTACATTATTAATGTTAAATAATAATACTTCTTAATTATTAATGTTAAATAATACTTCTCTGACACGAAATTTATAGTACTAGACAATGTAAATCATTTGCGATATTTTAAGATAAATTAAATAACGATATAATATTTTTTATTTAAACGAAAAATTACATTGTATGATAATATCTATCTTAGTAAACATCGTAAAGAATTCGAAGATATATATTTTCGTTATTTATACATTATCGCGGACGCGTCGCGCGTTATGTAAAAATTGAAATATCAAATCTACGATAATCAGTGAAGATTTTTTTTCGACGACAGTTTACGAGAAAAACTGAAACTATATAATAATTTTGTAAATCAACGTTTTAGAGAAAGTAAAAAAAGCGTTTCTTGTTTAAATCGCTTCGCAGATGTCGTCTCTTGACAAATGATCCTTATAATACACTTTCTAATCTAATTGAAAATGTTATAACTTACTGTTAGTCAAAAAAACGTTAATAATTTAGAATAATGATACACACACACACACACGCTACGAATGAATTTATCTATTAGATATATGTCGGACGACACAAATGTTAATGTTCATCGAGGCGGTATCAATAATCCAATTCCACGGATGTAGGATTCATAATGCGAGTAGCAGGATCGTGAATCAGGTTCCGTTAAATTAAACGTAAACTCTCGACGTCAAGAGAATGCAGATTACTGAAAGAAAGGAATATTTAGAAGTGGGGCACCTACATAACTCGCATCTTCACGTCGTCGTCAATCTCGTAAAATGCATATGGAGAAGGGATGACTACTTTGTATCTAATTAGCCATAAAGGAGGAGGAACACGAATGAACGTTTAGTTCCGAGCGTCTATTTTAGGCCGACTCTCTGAAGCATCTATCGGAACTTGATCTATTAACTACGTTTGGAGAAATGACTGTCAGCAACTTAAAGCTTCTTTTTGTTAATTTTACTATTAGGAATTTTATTTGTATAAATTTGCATAATTTTCTGTTTACTTACTCTTTCAATTCGCAGCTTATAATTCCAACTTCACGAAAATTACGGGCTTTAAATCAGCAAAGTAATAATTTTAACGATCCTTCGAGAGAACCGCAATCAATGGTATAATGCTAGAAGAGATATTATATTAGAAATAAGAGATCGCCATTTCGACGAGTGATCATGATGATTTTACAAACAGAAGCATAATAAAATAAAAATCCACTTTTCGCTGAACCGCAACAAGATTGCGCGCTAATGTAATATCACCAGCGATTACGAGGCTGCTCTGATGCAACAATCGCCGTACCACTTCTTCGTCGTGAAGGGCTGTTAGGTGGTCGACATCAGCGTGCTCGTGCGAAGACGGCACTCTGCTTCGTACACAATTCAGGAATATCATTCTCCGCGAGACAGACCGCGGACACTCGTTCGGTGTGTCGAAAGCGCGACGTTTAGAGAATTCCCTTTTTTGCACGCGCACTTTCCACACGTATGTCGCACATATTAACCACATGCACGTAATGTTCTGGAAAGCCATAACGAGATCGTTGCATAGATGTACATAACGTACGTCGAGAGTCATCAAAGAATCATGAATCTTCGGTTAATAGCGGTGCGACAATGTGGAGGCCATTCCGCCGATTCCTTTCACGTAGAAGATACAAAGAAAAGGCAAAAGTTAAATATTCATAATAGTCAAAAGATTCTTAAGATCTGTCGGTATCGGTTTCCTTTTTTTCTTTTTGCTAATACTGATTGTTATTCTTAAATATTCAATTAATGAAATGGACGATAAGTAAGTGATTAGCTCGTAAAACATATTAATTAATCCACGCACAATTTTCATAATGTGTTATAAAATGTAAAAATTATCGGCGATGTTCAACAGTTATATGGTATTTATTTAATACCTATATTGAATGCAAATTGTTATATAAATGCAAATGAATAAAATCGCATATTCATGCACTGAGAAAGAAATGCTGTTGCGTCAATTAAAGTATACGTCACGGGCTGCCACAAACATAAATAGTTCATTCAATTGTATTATGATTGGACCAAATATTTATATTATTAAAAGAATAATCTAGATATTTGGTCCAATCATAATACAATTGAATTAACTATTTATGTTTGTGGCAGCCCGTGACGTATATTTTAATTGAAGCAACAGCATTTTTTTTTCTGTGTGTGAATAAAATCCAAATCTTCTTATATTTTCCATTTTCACTAAACAGTGATATATCGCAAATAGTAGCGTTACTATTTGCATGCATAAATGAAAGCTATTATATTAAAGAAAAGACTAAATTTTTTACGAATGTTAAATTGCTTTAAATATTTTTATTATATTCAAATGCGTAAATGAAGTGACTCTATTATCGGTGATTTAAATTTTAAACAAAAGTCCAAATGGTAGTTTTTTCTTAATTTAATATATATATGTATTATATACTTTATTAGACATATTATGTATAATTATATTTATAGTATAATTTAAACTTAATGATTTTTACAAGCTTTGTTATATATATACAAATTTCGGATTCACATGTAGGTCCCCTAAAACTGATATTCTTATGTTTGTTTTTTTTACATAAAGGATTTATTTAAAATTCTAAGAATTTTAATTTGTTTTTGAAGAGAGAGAATATATAGTCTTTTAGCGCTGCTTTTGCTAAATCCACTTGTGCTACCGGAGAAAAATCAAAGCAGATCGACATGTGTAACATTCTTGTGATTTTTCCTTCTCTTTCTCTCTCTCTCTCTCTCTCTCTCTCTCTCTCTCTCTCTCTCTCTCTCTCTCTCTCTCTCAATATATGTTGTAAATATTTTAAAATATTATTAAATAATATAAAGCACAGTCTTCTTTAATTTTAAAACTGTAAATAATTGTTATAGATATTCCAGCATGGCGCCAAATTTATTTGGCAGTTCAGCGACTTTATTCCTCGAAGCTTCTCAGCAGGATGTGTCGCAAAAGAAATCGGCGGCAGAGAAGACTGTGACGCAAAAATTGCCAACGCAACAGGCACAAAACTCGAAGCCTAAGTACCAGTGGAAGATCGTCTGGAGGAACATGATAGCTTTCGCCTACCTCCATCTCGGTGCACTTTATGGATTGTATATTTTAATAGTGGCTGCCAAATTTTACACGTTTCTTTGGAGTACGTTTCGTTTATGTATCTTTTAAGAATTAAGACTTAAGACTCGAGCATTATTTCATTAATTGCAATTCATTTGTGGAAAGGAATAACATAAAGAGTAGATATCAATAGCGTGAACTAATCTCTATAATAATAATAATTGCAAGTATCTCGTTTACGAAAGATCTCAAAGATATTATGTCAAATTTGATTTTACTTATTCTTTCAGGTGTGATAGTTGCGGCTTTCGCAGCTGTCGGTGTTACAGCAGGTGCTCACAGACTGTGGGCTCATCGGTCTTACAAAGCGAAATGGCCGATGAGAATTATTCTTATGCTTTTGCAGACCACGGCTTTCCAAGTAAGTCTCCCGACAATGCTGTTATACGAACTTATGTATGCACGTTAAGAAAAGCAACAATCGTTATTGTAAATTTGTAATTATTATTTTATATATATAGTTTAAAATAATATTGTGTAGATATACTTAAAAAGTATCACTCTAAAAATACAAAATAAGATTTATTGTTTATAAAAAATATTTTTTATGGAAGAACTTCTTGAGGAAAGTGTTATTATAATGGTTATTCAATGTTTCGTTTCGCAGAATCACATTTATGAATGGGTAAGGGATCACCGAGTCCACCATAAATTCACGGATACGGACGCGGACCCGCACAACGCGAAGAGGGGCTTCTTCTTCTCGCATATGGGCTGGCTCTTGATCCGCAAACACCCGGATGTCATCAACAAAGGGGCCTCGATCGACATGAGCGATCTCGAGAAGGATTTCGTCGTCGTCTGGCAACGCAGGTACGATAACTCATCATCGACAAAGATATTGTTTTCTAAGTCGACGAAGTTTCAGTGTGATATGCGTTTGTCAATGAAAGATTAACGCCCGACTTCCTCAAAATGAGTCTTCGTTTCTAATACAGGCTCTATATCGTTCTGATGCCTGTTTTCTGCTTCCTGCTTCCTACTTGGGTACCGTGCTACTTTTGGAACGAGAAATCCATGTACGCGTGGTACGCCACCCTCTTCAGATACACGCTGTCGCTGAACCTGACTTGGCTGGTGAACTCCGCGGCCCACATTTGGGGCATGAAACCGTACGACAAGTAAGTATCACCGAAGATCCGCCTTTGTCCTTCATCCTATTTCGCGAATCGTAAACCTGCGTAAACGGAAGTCGATAAGGGAAACATGTTCGTATCTTTGTCGCAGCACCATTAGCCCCACCGACAGCTTGAGCGTCGGCATCGGCGCCTTCGGCGAGGGCTGGCACAATTACCACCACGTGTTTCCATGGGACTACAAGGCGGCCGAGTTGGGCAACTATCGCACGAACCTTACCACCGCCTTCATCGACTTCTTCGCCAGGATCGGTTGGGCATACGATCTGAAGACCGTAGCATACAGTATGATAATAAAACGCGCGGCTCGAACGGGCGACGGCTCGAAATATGAACGAACGGACGATCATCATGATGAGCATCATCATACACACGAGGGGGCTATATGGGGGTGGGGCGATACCGATATGGCACCTGAGGATATGCAGGAGGCCGAGATCATCAACAAGGGCGACTAAGCCTCGAGATCTAATTTCCCGAAATCTCTGTACGTGGCATTGCACTCGGAGTTACGTAGGACGTGGACGTCCGACAGACGTTTATAATTTATGATGGTATTGCAAACTCATAATGAATTTAATGATTATGTCTGAAAATTTAGTATATCGTTACATGCATCGTGTGAGGTATTGTAATCTCCTTTTATAAATATCTAGTATTGTCTTCTATATTATATTTTCGATCGATGCATCAACAATAATAGCACGATGATGGTTGTTAAATTAAAATTGTTTTATTTTTCTTCCAATAGCTTTTGTGCATGCATTATGCAATCGATCGATGGAAATAACGCGACTGTAATTACAGTTAATCTTTTGTTTTACTTAGCTTTGAATAGAAACTTTACTGAATTACTGTTTATGATAATCATGCCAATTTGTGATTTTTATATCATGTTTTATCGCAGAGCTCGGCAAGAAATGCACTTGAATAGGCTGCGCGCGGGACGACGCGGTAAGGGGAGTAGCGCCGGGAAGAGCCAGCTGAAAATCGGCCGAGAAGTGCATTTCTTGCCGAGCTCTGTTTTATCGCATTATTAGGTATTCTTTGTAACTATCATTGTTCGTTTCTTATATGATCCATTGTGAGTTTTTCATTTGTGAGAACTGATTTTAAAAGATATATGCAAATGCCATGTATCGACGTGAAAAATTGGCGTAAAAAAAATGCTACGTATATTTTGTGTATAAATTATCGATAAGGACGTCACAATTGTTGGGCGTGCACACTCTACGTTACAAAATCCTGTAGTGCATTGTCGGGTAAGGATATAATCGCCCAAAGAACAGTGATCAATCGTTTAACGGCGTCAATTAATATTTATTGTGTAATATTATTCGTATATTGTTATATTGTTCCTCTCTTCAAATCGGCCGTTGAAATGCATCGCGAATTTGATCGCCTTGCAATGAAGGGACAAATCTTAAGACGCGACAGCGATTTCTCGGACCGATCAGGTTTTAGGATCGTTCGATCAGAAGTATTTTCAATCAGGGATCTACGATCGCGAAAGGCGCGTGCTATATCGTCTCTTATTCAAGATAAATCTGCCAGAAAAAGATCGGCCTCATTAGGGAATAAACCGAGATCTCGCGAATCCGGAATGATCAAGCGACGATCTGGAATCTGGATTAGAGTGTGCTGGCGTGTCGTACAATCAATTACGTACCTACGAATCAAATTCATTCGTGGCCTTCTGAATGACTGTTTATGTATTTAAACTTATCGCGTTTATATCGAAACTATTTCGGTACCTTGAGTCAATTCCGTAATAATTGCGACGCGACAGAGCGCAAATTGTTATCGACTACTAACGCTGTTGTTATAATATCAAGTAGTATTTAAGTCAATTTTAGACACCATCACTATTAGCCGGAAATCGCTATTCGTTGCGCTTTATAAAAAGCGAAAATTGTTAAGGATAGGAGGTTTATATATGAAAAGCGGTTTAGTTTTTAATAATTATTGACCACGTAGATGACAGAACTGTAGCTCATATATCATTGCACAAGCGACCGTAAATAGTAGGCGTTCGTATTTCTACACGAGAGGTGGCCCACGTGACGTGGTGTCACTTTCGCTGTCGAGTATCACGACAGTCGCGTTTCTCGTTTTCATTATTGCGAAAGCGTGATGACACTGAATCAAGGCTAGTTTAATACAAGAACAAAAAACATAAATTCATAACTTACAAGATCCATTTTTAATATGAGATACCGGAAGTAAATTACGAACTTATTCAATTTTTTATAATTACAGCACGAAATGAACATTCTTGACATGTATTATTATACATACATTACAAATATTTCGATATTAATATTCCAGTTATAAAACTGCGCGCAAAACTATATAAAATCTGTGTTACATGTGAATAAAGATGCGATTAGAAATCGGTGATTGGCGGACAGCTCTGACATAACTTCGTAGATGACGCGATCGCAATCGCGAATCGCCATTCATTACTTACATAATTAACGAGCGGTTCGATGTCGCGCGGCACGAACTCGAATTCTGCCTGTCTTCCGTAAATAATCGTCGTGTATTGGATTCGAGTCCGACCGCGCAGCCTCGAATAGCGATTTCGCAAAGCGATCGTTACGAAAGCGCATTGTTTGAACGCATAAGACTAATTGCGCGACGGTTAATTAAAATCACGTCATTTTATTATAGCAATTCGTTGCAACGAACGCCGAACGATTGAACGGCGTTTGTGTCGCAAAGGACTACTATCGCACAATAATTGAGCAAACGAATCTTTTTAACAGTCGAGCAGTCACACGAACTTTTATGAATCTCTATACTTACGATATGGTGTGCGTTCCACAATAATGTAAGTATGCAGGATGTTTGGTAGTAGATTTGATGAATATAGCATTTAAAGTAGCGTTTTCTCTAACAAATATTCCTATTGTTTATTACTTAACATCCTGCATACGAATAAATAAACAGATTAAATTAATTTTACAAAAATGGGCCAAACTAGGCGAAATACAAAAAAATTTATAATTATGAGTTTGAACTCCAGATAACGGACCACTTAAGAACTAAAATTCAATTATCATCAGATTGTTGGATATAAAACAAACTCGTTCCGAACTTTCGATTATTCCAAAGGTGCGTCCTACTTTATATTTTGTCTTCTGGATATATTGAAAAAGTGTCGAATGTGTTTACAATAAGGATTTGGATTTTGGCCACAAATTTATTTTTAAATTGACTGCGTACACTGATCTTTTTACACGATTATTTTTATCCTTTGTTATATTTTTAACAAGACCTTCTTACGAATCTATATCACCATACATATTTAACTGATTTATGCTTTCGCGCGTATATTTATTCGCATGAATCTATTTATATCTACTGTGCACCCAAAAAACAATAAGGTTGCCACAACCACAATAATAGTAATATTTGGTACAGCCACGTCCTGTGGTTGTCACATTCACATTGTCTGTCTCTTATACACATCTAGATGTGTATAAGAGACAGGTTGCCCTCACATTAATGTGAATGTGACAACCACAGGACGTGGCTGTACCAAATATTACTACACTGAGAGAAAAATTTACTAAATTTCAATAAATGTTTTCTCCAATAGTCCTAATAAAGTATTTTTTTGAATTCAGTAAATATTTTATTAGGTTTAGAAAATTTGTTTTCAATTAAATGAATATTTTTTTCATTCGAAAAATATTAACTGAATTCAAAAAAATACTTCATTGGGACTATTGGAGAAAACATTTATTGAAATTTAGTAAATTTTTCTCTCAGTGCATTGTTGTGGTTGTGGCAACCTTATCGTTTTTTCCGTGTGATGATTTAGAGTCCTTTGCTGCGACCGAGACGATCGTTCGACAAATTTATAGATTATAATCGATTCAAATGCGAGATCCCTGCGAGAGGCCACAATTTTTCTGCTTTAAGTATAAATCTCAAGAAAACAGCATAACCGGTACTTCCATTGCGGATCGCTTTTCTTTTTTAGGCACAGGGAGTCGTAATCGTAAGTTTTAAGAGCGTAGTTTGTAGGGGAAATGATATGGTTAATAATATAAAAGTTAAGACGTCGAAACGAATGACGCTTCATCGTAGTTACGTTCTCGTTCCGCACGAACGTAGATTTTACTAAGACAATATAAATAAATATATATGTATATATAAATATATATATATATATATTTAAACTGTATTTATATAAATAAATTATTGTTATCGATACAGACCCCGAATCGATGCTGTTTTCATGTCATAGCTGTCATTACTTTACATTACATCATGGATTGATTAGTTTTATACATTTTACACATATACGTATTCCATAGATGTAATTGTTACATAACAATCCTATATTCATTAATTGTTTACTACGATTTAATTATATATTACTCGGGAGTCGATGTCCCATCCCGCGTATTACTTTACAGGGAGCACGACACAAACACGAGGTAACAAAGTGACGAAATTGCAATTTATCCCTCTCGTAGATCGCACAGATTGTGTATCCTCCGTAAAGTGCTAATAATTGCTTTGCTTAATCATGCGGATTCCTAGAACAGGTCGCACCTTTACGACATCCGCACAGGTTTACGTAACTATGCATTATGAAATTTCTGTTGTTTCTAGATTTTCGCCCTGGCCGTGCTGCATACCTGAGATCGCTTGATCGTGCGTTACGTGTTTGCAATTCGCGATAAAGGTATATTCTCCCGTGTGCATAAGCTTCGACAAGACATTCGACAGTTTGCCGAAAGTCGGACGTGACCGTTTTACGATCCTTGCAACGGGTTTCGCCGGATATACGTTATGAGTTGATATTTTTCGCAATCCTGCGAGAATCTATCGCGAAGATCTATAGAATAATAACGTAAAATCGTAAATTTTTCGAATGCTTGTAACGAGAAAGCAAAGTATATTAACTTCATCAGCAATCATAGCAATCTTATGTCATAATTGTACTTTTGCAATTGTGACATTTGTAACCATAATTGTATGAAATCATCGATAATGCGATAACTATCTGCAATTATCGCGATTCATATAATGACTGCTATGTCAAATTAAATAACAAATAAGTGAATATTTTTTGTTTCTTTGATATTTTTTACTTGCACATAATATTAAAACATAATTGAATTTTTTTTGTTAAACAAGATTTTACAATTTTTTAGAAGATTAGAGATATGAAATAAGAGATATATAAAAAATTTTTTGGAAAATGCAAAATTTAAAAAGAATATTATTACTGCATATATGTTTATTTCAAAAACAATTTGTAACACTTTATCTTTCTAATATTTCCAAATTACCATAAAATCGTATTCTTATCAAGAAAAAATACGCGAAAACTTTGCCAGTAATAGATAGAAGCCGTAAGAATGACTATAATAAAATAAGAAACAACTTGTAAAAAATATAAAATAGTCAAACTCATAAATTCAGAAAAGAGATAATTAGAATAATTCTTTTCATATTATCTTAAACATTATGTAAAGTATGTAATATTGCCTGAAACGTGAGAAATCACATATAATATAATTTTTTTTTCGAAACTTTTTAAAGACGTAATTTTCTTTACTTTAAAAAAATAAAATTAAGTTGTATCATCGTATTCTTTTAACTTGTGTATCCTTAAAGAATTGGATACAATCTTAATGTTTAAATAATCTTTGTGGCAAAAATTAGTTTTTTATTGCTTAGTCTAAAAATAGTCTAAAAATTAGAACACTTTAAAGATATTGTGACTTCGAAATTTGCATAAACTAAAAAATTTAAAAGCATGATAGTTATGACAGTAAAAGCTTATGTAAACATATGTTATAACATTAAAATATTATGTAATATTATGAGAAAATTGCAAAACAAATTATTCCAAATTGACGTGAAATTATCCATACATATGATTTAATCTTGTAATGCGATAATATGAATGAATCAAGCGTTCCTAATTGAACTTTCAAAAACACGATGTGGGTGTGTTCCACTTATTAGCCTGGCCGGGGATCGTTAATTACATTCAATTTCGGCAGATGTTAATGAACGCGTGCGTACGCGACGGTTAATTCAAGCCAATTTTGCTGGTAAATTTGAATGCAAGTCGGCCGTGTCGCCGACATTGTGTCATATCCAATTAAGAGCGATTTTCGTTAGAGAATCGGCTCTTGCATACCGTCACCAACGGCAGTTAGACGCGCAGTTTGTCTCGGATGATCGAGCGAGAAAGAGATTAAGGAAGTGAAATTAAATGATAGGTCTTTAGCAAAGAGACGTTTCTACGAGATTTTCAATTTAGGAGTCTTTCTCTCGCGTTAGGTTTAAAAACTTCTTGTAGTGTTTCTTCAGTTTATTGTGCAGCGAAAGTACTCATGGGAAGCGAATATATACACACAAAAAGCGTATGTGTAAAAAAATAATTACATTTATAATTTAAAAAAAAATGTCCATTTTTACCAATGTAGATTAACTTTAATCTCGATTTAACTTACTCTTTATTTTTTTCTAATTCTTAGAACTAGAAAAAGATAAAGAGCAAGTTGAACAGACATTAAAGTTAATTTACATTGATAGAAATGAACATAAGAGGTTTTACAATTATTTTAAACATTTTTCGGGAACTTTTTAATTACAAATAATTGTGGAACAGTTCCCCAAATAATCAATGACGATTGGGGGAAAGATAAAATTGTAAAGATGCGCGCGATTGCGCACAGACACAATATATCGATAATTATATTATGTATTTTTTATCGTCTCCCAAAAAAAAATATTTTTAATCTTCCATAATGTTATCATCAGTCTAATTACAAAATTCTGTTGCATCAGTGCGTTAAATTATAATCACCTTGACCTCTCTGAAAGTGACGCGAAACCGAGGGACTAAAAGAGAGAGAGTTGATACAGCTGCTAAAAGCAATCAGTCGGATTGTTGTCAATCGGGCAGGTCGGAAAATTCTGTGTGGCACGGAAATTTTCCAGACGCACTGTGATAAGAACATCTGCTATAAAAACAATACGTGAGATTGCATATTCGCGCAATTGTGTTTTGTGATCGGCTTGTTACTCGTTATGCGGGTAGAGCGCCGATGAAGTAATCCGAGAGCGAAAATCACGAGTCCTAGAAAGCGCGAACGAGCAAGGTAGGCTTCCATTATACTTCGCAGTTTCGTTTGTACTATTAGAATTTCTAACGACAGAATATGATTTGTCTTGAAACTAGCGCAGTGCGATATCACCTGATTTCTTTAAGAACATGAGGTAAAAATTTCATTTGCATTTATAAATGCGTGGATTTAAAACAGAGTAATAATATATTTTGAGTGTAATGGGTCAAGGACAGGGGCGTGGCCAGGATTTTATTTCAGAGGGGGATTTTTTAAAATTAAAATTACAGAACTCATAACTTTTTTAATTAAATAAGATACACGGAAAGAATGGTTTTGCTGAAATGTCTAAAAATTTGGCCAGATACAGATTTGAAAATGATTTTGTTGGACCATCAAAATAATTATGTAGGACGCCCAAAATAGTTGCTGGAATATTAAAACTTTCTGTAGCATTGTCATCATGTTTGAGCGTCCCATGTAGTTACTTTTGATGGTCTAACAAAATTATTTTCAGATCTGTATCTGGCCAAATTTTTAAATACTTCAGCAAAACCGTTCTTTCCGTGTAACAATATTCGTTTAGGACATTTTCTTTAGACCTTAAAGCATTTATCATTTCATTTCTCTCTCGGCTTTCAATATTTTATTTTTATATTTTCATATTTGGTTCCAAAATTTCGGGGTGGGGGGTTTATCCCCCTAATCCCCCCTGGCTACGCCACTAGTCAAGGAATTGATTTACGAAATTGCACTTGTATTATTCATATAGGAAAGTATTCAAATAATTAAGTATTCCTAATAATTCTTAACAGTATCGTGAAAAAATAACGCGACGGAAAGTCGCTTGCATTTAATAATCGGAGTTTGCACGCGCGAAGCAACACGTGTACACGTTATAGACCACACATTAATCTATCTTGTATATCGAGTACAGTGGACTATAGTGTAATAGTAGTGTAATAATTTATTTCTAAGAAGTCACCGAGGAAGTTTGTATCGTCATTTATTGCCTACATTAAGCGCGCAAAGATGCTGCCTGCGTCACGGAAAATTGGAGCACAAAGACCTATTTTGACCAATTATGCATGTTTACCAATCATGCGTGTCGGAAGAATATATATTGACTAAATGTATTGTTGTTTTCACAATTACGGAACAAACTATTCTGAATGCGATTTTATTTAAAATAAATGCAAACCAAAAACCGCAGATGAATAGCGAAGTATACAGAGTGGTCCTCGCGATAAATAATCGCTGAACTTTAAATGCCTCGTCTCGAAAGCTGTGATTCAAAATAAAAAATTACGCGTATCCTCGTCGATTTTTAGGGCCACTTCGACCAAACTCCGATTAACTTAATCGGCCGATTATTCCATTAGAACTGACCAATCGCATTTGTCGGTAAGCAGATTGACCAATCACGGTTGGCACTTAATCGGTCGATTAAGTTAATCGGAATTTGGTCGAAATGGCCTTTAAGGGCTCATTTAAAGAACTCTAAAAACTCCACGTTTATTTTTCATATCCCCAATAGTTCTCGACGATCGTCTCATTGGTTTTGCAATTAGCGGCTTTTCTTCTTACAGGTGTTCGAAGGTCGATCATCTGCTTTACGCCTCGCGTAAAATATTTACGAGCTGACGGAGGGTAGTGAATTAAATTACGCGGTATCCCTCATCGTGTACACCCCACAATGGGCAACAATAAAGTCGAGAGCCGACCGAAAGGCGGCGCGCCTCGCCTTGATGTAGTCGGCACGGCAACGATATCGGAGTCACTTCGTCGCAACAACATCGTTTCCGCACTCCTCTGCTTTACCTGTGGCGCTTGTTTTGTCCTGAGTTTAATTTGCACCTGCCTGGGGACATTGGTCGTTCTGCTGGATCAGACCGTCGAGGCGGCGAGCTTACAGCACGGTGAGAACACGAAAAATCCAGCTGCTGTTATCAGTGGCAAAGTGGAGCAGTTTCTACGATCGGAAACTGCTTCTGTGTTAATAATGTGTCGTGCTTACTGATTACGTCTCAAAACTGTAGGTTTTAGAAAAAAAAAGATTATCTCTCCGCAAGAAGAATGGCAAAATTGCTCGCGAAATACAGATCGGGATGCATTCATAGCGCGTTCAACGAAAGTTTACTCAATGTGTTTGTGCTTTGTCAACGCAGTCAGTAACGTGACAGGCTTCTCGTGTGTCTCATACGAGTCTCGTGATTACTTGGCGGTAGATTTAAAAGTGCTTTTGTAGGTTCCAGCTGTCCTCTTTAATTTGACATAGCGAGAAAGCGTCTTCTCGATATTTTAGAATTCGCTGAAGCCTTTCTCTGCAAAAGAAACGAGCCACAATTGCCGGAACATAGATTTTTTTACTCTTAAAAATAAATAATAATAATAAATCTTATTCGAACAATTTATCTGTATTCAATACAGTTAAAAAAATATAATAGATTATATCTGTCGCGAAGAATACTGTTTGCTGGTAATTAATCGATGCTGTGCGAAAGTAACTTTTTGGAAAAGTTTACTTATAAATTTATCTGTTTCAAAGAAGCACTAGATTATGACTAGATATCACTAGAAATCACTAGTTACAAACTGTTACTGGGTAGAGTTGCGCTGTTGAAGGGAATAGATAAACTTGATTGTTATCAGATTTATTATCTTAAAAGATTATTTTGGGGATATCAGAGGTGGCCTTGGACTTTGAAATTCAAAGTCCAGTTATCGACCAGACGCGAACGTCTACGAACTATTTAAACCGACAAAAAGCGCGCGACCAATCAGAGCTATGCTCCGATTTCGTGATCAGCTGATCGGGAAGAAACTCGTGCTCGAAAAATGCTTTGCATTTTACAGCGGTAATTTACAATATGATAATGTAAATCAAGTAAATATTTTATATTTGTATTCTATTGCAAATATTACTTCATTGACAATCCATAATAACGCATCGCTTTCCAAAAATATTTCATCCGGATTATCGCTCCGATTTGGTTATAGCTCTCCTTAAACTTCTAGGCTCAATCGACCGGTAGCCAAATTTTTCTTTCAACCTACATTGCGGAAAAATAGCCGACTTTTCGTTTCCTTGTTGGTTACATCAGCATGTGAGATCAATCGAACATAATAGTCAGTTAAAGATTGCAGCTTCTAGACATTATGCATTAATATTTATGTGTGAGATATGCGACGATAATTTATACAAAATTAGAGATAATTATTACAGACATTAATTCTGTTTGTAGGGAATAGACCAGAAGGATCTACAACAATGTTTGATCCCAAAAACTTCAGATTGCCAAACGAAGTCATACCTATCCATTATGATCTCTACTTTCATCCAAATCTTGAAAAAGGCACGTTTTTCGGAAAGGCGACCATCCTGATTGATGTCCAGGATAACAGGAGGACCATAGCTCTTCATCAAAAGGGTCTCAACATCACATCTGTGAAATTAACAACGTACCGCCTAGATGAAGACTATGAAATTAATATCTCCTCCATCAGCAAGCCCACAAAATATGAGATCTTCGTGATATCAACTGAAAACGAGATTAAACCCGGATTATATAACTTAAGCCTAGAATTTGATGGAAGTCTCTTGGACAAAATAGCCGGATTCTACAGAAGCAAATATCGGTATAAGCACGGATTTGACGGGGCGTTTAAAGAAGAAACTAGGTAATATAAATTTATCATGTTTATTTTTTACTAATAAGTAATACACGAACTTTGTCATAAATTTAATAAGTTTCTCTATTTGCCGATGTGGCAGAAGAGATTATGATTATAATAAAAAAATTAGAATAAAAAGCCAAAAAGAGCCAAAGCCGCTATTGAGGCTAACAATGTGTTTCCTTTATTAAATGTACAAAGTTGAAATTACAAAATTACATATGTTTCAACTCCGATTTGAGTTCTCTTCAGTGTGATAATAAGTATATCAGTAATAATATAAAAATAATAAAACCAGATGAAATAAATGAATGAAATTCATGTACTCTCCACAGTTCCAAAGTATTTAAGAAAATATGTAGAGTAAAAAAAATTTTTAGTAAAGTAAAGTGTATGGAATAAACAAAAGAACTTAAAATAGTAGACCAGAGAAGGTATCAATAGAAAAGTTAAAGAAACATGCAAAGAGATTGGGAACATACAATCGAAGAGCGGTAGAGCACATGAATATCGCGTGACGACGAGGATGAGAGTGTGAAAAAGCCAACTACGCAAAGTGTTTATAAACAAGTCCTAACTCATAGACAATAGCTCAGGAATATAAAGCTTGAAAATATGTAAATACTAAATAGAAATGTACATCTTGAGAGCTTTAATCTTATTTATTTAACTAAATAGAAAGCTCGATCGTAAAAGGTGTTGACATGGATCGAACATGGGGACATGTGAATCAGTAACAAGATGTTGGCATGGAATACTACAAACAAGAATATTAAAGTGTGTTAATTAAATCGAAATAAATTGGGTCTAGAAATTCTGTGTCATTTTGCAAATTTATATGTAACATCTCTTTCTATATGCCTCATTATCCAAAATTTTAATGTTATCCCATTCGAACTCATGAGAAAGATCCGTACGATGATTAGTGATTACAGATAATTGTGTCGTGTTTCTATTGATGTGGCCTCTGTGTTCTGAGATTCTACTTTTTAGTAATCTACCTGTCTGGCCTACGTAAGAATGATTATAATATATCCCATAATTTTTTTTAATCAATAGGTACATTGCAACTACCAAATTTGAGCCAACTTATGCTAGACAAGCTTTCCCATGTTTCGATGAACCCAGTTTTAAGGCAGAATTTTCGATAAAACTGGTTCATCCTATGAAGGATTGCTACAGTGCCTTATCCAATATGGATGTAAATGTACGCAAATAAATTTTTAGTGGCATTAATTGTCGTTTTTTCCGGAAAATTATTTAATAGTTTGTTGAGAAATTATTTTTTACTTTAGAGTACGGAAGTGAATACACCGGAACGTGGTCTAGCAACAGTGACCTTTGCAAAAACTGTACGCATGTCGACGTACCTAGCTTGTTTTATTGTCAGTGATTTTGTCAGCACAAGTAAGATGGCAAAGGGCTTAAATGATCGAGAATTTCCGGTCAGTGTCTATACCACAAAACTTCAGTCAAAGGAGAAAAGAGATTTCGCAGTTGATATTGGCGTGAAAGCTATCGAATATTACGTAAACTTATTCAAAATAGATTACCCATTACCAAAACTCGGTAAATATGCAACAGAAATTTACGAAAAAGATTTATTGATTGAAATATAGTTAAATCTGTTATGCACGTTGAAAAATCTCGGTAGATTTATTCTAAAGAGTGTGTGTATATATGTAACTTTATTTATTGTGTAGATATGATTGGCATTCCTGATTTTATGGCCGGCGCTATGGAAAATTGGGGTTTAGTAACTTATAGAGAAACAAGAATTCTTTATGATGACCGTCATAACTCCATTTATGATAAGCGCGATGTCGTTAATGTAATCTGTCACGAATTGGCACACATGTGGTTTGGAAATCTTGGTAAGTATTTTATACCAATCAATTGTGAATCAATGAAAACATGAGACATATTCTTTTTTTAGTTACCATGGTCTGGTGGAATGATTTATGGCTCAACGAGGGTTTCGCTACCTTCATGGCATCTAAATGTGCAAATGAGATTCTACCAAACCAGGGATATGTTAGTTTCTTAATAATAATCTAATCAAATATTGATATAAATAAAATTTAAGAGAGGATATTCATATCTATAATATATAAATATTGTTTTTAGATGGAGGAATTTCCTGTCGAAGTAATGCAGAAAGTGTTCGCTGCTGATGCAAAGTTGAGCTCTCATCCTATAGTTCATAATGTTCAAAATGCAGACGATATTTCATCATTCTTTGATGGAATATCTTATAAAAAGGTACATAATTATACATATTAATGGTTTTTGCACTTTTTACTAATTTTTTATTGTTTCATTTATTTACTCGAACTGCTATCTATTTTAGGGAGCATCTATAATCCATATGATGGAGAACTTCTTTGGCTCTGATGTCTTTTTCGGTGCAATTAGTGCCTATTTAAATAAGTATGCCTATATGAATGCGGAGACGGAGGATCTTTTCAATGTATTGCAAGGTGCGGTCGGAAGCAAATTAGACGTAATAGCTATAATGAACACTTGGACGCTACAAGAAGGCTACCCCGTTATCAACGTGAAAAAGTCCGGAAACACATATGTATTAACCCAGAAACGATTCCTGGACGATCAAGATGCCATATCCGATCCCTCAAAATCAGAATACGGGTGAGTTATTTTATCTCAAGATAATAGTCGGCAAATTTATTTCAAAATTATATTACATCTTACAGGTATCGATGGACCGTGCCCATCACTTACATCACTAACAGAAACGAAGTACCCACTCTTGTATGGTTTGACAAGGATGCGAGCGAAGGTTTGAATTTTGATTTCATAATTTACAATCTGAGAATTATTTTATTTCGATGCCATTCTTTTTTCCCCCCTTACTGTAAAATACTATATTTTACAGTGGTGATTGAGGTCGACGAACGTACTAGGTGGGTCAAATTTAATGCGGATCAAGTTGGCTTTTATCGAGTTAATTATAATGAAGAATGGCAAACATTCCACAACCTGCTTGAGTATCACCATACGGTAAAATTACGCCTTTTCGTTTAATGCAAATGTTGTTGTAAATAAAAAAATTAATTTTACAGATTAATACGTTACTTTGTTATTCTCGCTTTTTAATTAGTTTCTTTGAGAGTTTTCTTACATGTATATTATGTTCTGCATTATATTTTCATATTATGCTTCTTTTCTCTTTTTTACTGTAGAGAATATCGGCGGCGAATCGAGCGAATCTTCTGGACGACATGTTTAGCTTAGCTGATGCCGGTCAGATCGAATACAATATCGTGATGAATATAAGTAAATATCTCTCCGAGGAGTATCATGCCCTTCCATGGATGGTTGCAAAGTCGAAATTTATGGCGATAAATACACTGTTAGCCTCCTCGAGTGAACTATATAATGAAGCACAATTTCAGGCAATATATCAATTAAAACGTTACAAATTACTTTTCGATGCCGTTGCAAAAGTAATTTTTACACATATACATATTGCGTTTTTAGAGATTCGTAGCAAAATTGGTAAACACCATCTTCAACGATGTAACTTGGACCGTCGATGATACCGTTGAAGACGCTGTGCCATTCACTCACATTGACAAAAGAGTGCGAGCGACAGTAATCGAATTGGCCTGTGCAATGGGTGCACAGAACTGCTTGGAAAAAGCTGGAGAGCTCTTCCATGAGTGGATGGCAAACGAGATACCACAGCATCCTGACATTCGCGAATTGGTTTATTACTATGGTTGGTCTACCTAACGTAAACATCAATTCCCCATGTCATCCAATTATCAAGAACATTCTAATTGAACGCAAAATCTTTCGTTAGGTATGCGCTATCGTTCGGATAAGGACGAATGGAGTCTGATGTTCCAACAATTTAAAGAAGAGACCGATCCCAGCGAGAAAAATAAATTAATGACAGGATTAGCAGGCATACGATCCACTGAGGTTCTAAAAGAGTTAGTATTAAGCCCACTATCAACAATTTTTTAAACACGTTTTTTGTTCAAAATTAAATAATGTGTGTATTTATCTTCTTTTTTAGATATATTATCCTAGCAACTAAAGAGAATAATGTCCGCTCTCAAGATTTCTTGAAATGCCTGATTACAATTTCCAAAAATCCTGACGGTACATCGCTGGTATGGGATTGGGTGCGCAATAACTGGGAATTCCTAGTGAACAGATACACATTGAATGATCGATATCTCGGTGAACTTATACCGTCCATTACACATTCTTTCGCCACGCAAACTAAGCTGGACGAGGTGAAAGCTTTCTTCGAGAAATATCCTGAATCCGGTGCTGGTGCGGACGGTCGAGCCAAAGCTCTCGAAACAATTTCGAAGAATATCAAATGGCTCGCTAAAAATGATGCAATATTCAAAGATTGGTTCTTCCAAAACTTGATTTAAAAAAGGGGCTATACATAATTATTCTTTTAAATGAAGAAAAGTACTACAGGGTATCTCGATATACGAGATAGAAAAGGAAAAGAAAGACTTAATAGATACCGATTTGTAATAGTGATACATAAAAACAACTTCTTGTTTTTATTTTAATCTTGATGTTATACATGTTGACTGCTGGAAATCACTGGCAGCCTGAAGGTAATTAATTGTAATTTTGGTATGTTACTGTAACGAGAACAGTCATTATACATATATGAAAAAGAAAGTTATTCTTGCCAAATACCGCGGACAAGAAAAATCTATTCAATATGCTGAAAGTACATTGTGATCAAATTTTCTGGTTTGTCAGATAATTACCGTGGCAGCGTGACTGTCAGATATGCTAAATACGAAGACACCAATATGTATTTTACGCATTTATAAATCTTGATACTGAAATATATACAACTTTATAGAAATATAATTTTACGATTAAATATAGCTCGTTTATACTGTTAACTAGTGATTCTTTTCCCCAGCTGTGAATCTTGGATTGTCCTGTAAAACGTCGCACGTGAAAATTTGTGAAGGTCGGATCTATTATAAGACCGATCGTATTACGTTCTATTTCTCTTATAATTGGTTTAATACATGTTCGATTAACCAGTTATGGTCAATAACGTTACTCAGAGGGATGATAAAAGTGTTTTAATTTATCGTGGTACGAACTTATTTCTCGCAACACTGTGCTTTATGTTACGCAGTATTCTTCTCTCCAGAAAAATTTTTATAAAAATAGAAGGAATATTCGTTTTTCATCTACAGCTTTATTTAAAAATTTATTTGTGCAATCAAATGTGGTCAGGTTGCGCGCGGGAACAACTTTTTTAACCACGAGGAATAAAACAATCTGTCTCGTCATTTCAATTTATGATAGGAATCGAACATATCACGTGCGGAAACTGTCGGCGACATGTTCGCGATATGACGAATATCGGCTGATTGTGAAAACATTTTTGCGAGAGATACGAGAGGGCTTATCGAAAAACGCAACGTAGAGCTATGCGAATTGTTTGCCATTCTATTTGCATTATTGAGAATTATTTGCATTATCTGTATGGAAATTGATGGAGGAAAACGTATGATGCGCAAATCCGAGACATAAAACAGATTTCAAACTGCCGCACACATCGGTTTAACGTTACGTAAACAGAGCGGCTTTTACAGCAGTATGACATTTCGACAAATGCTCGTTAAGCAACTAATCAAATACGCAGCAGCTCTGTAGCACCAATGCAAATAATACGATCGCTTTTAACCAGAGTAATATTGCAGAAAAATATTTTTTCCCTAATAGGCACGCGGGCGAAATTTTCTGTCATGGCGTATTATAGCTATTTTATCAAGTTATAAATTTTTCTTCATATTGCATGTACTTCTATAATATTGATTTTAATTTTATGTGTATTTTTATTGAAAAAGTACATTTTTTTGAGAAGACACATTTTATTTATTCAGCATACATATCAATCACATTCGAATTATTCCAGATACACTGCAAATCCAAGCGTGTTATTTTAGCTGAAGCTCTTTTTACACATTTTTGCCGTTTTAAATCGTGTCATTTAACACGATTGGACGTATTAATTTTTAATTTAATACGATTAAGGGGATCCTGCAGGGAAGATCGAACTCCGACGCGAGAGCCGATTTTACCGACCAATACATCACATCGATACATCACTACACACTACTATTACATCAATATCGCACGCACACATGCGAAAAATGGTAGAGTAGGGTGGCATTTTTTTTCTAGGCTTTCAATCTCAGTTTTTAAGGCTCAGTGTTATTTGTGCATGTAATCCGAAGTGCGCTACGGTCTCATTTTGTACCTACAAACCGTACAACTTTTATATCAAGCAAATATAGTTTATGTCAGGTGACATAACCTCGAACCGAAAGATAGTGACACCAAATGTAATTTGTTAACTTTTTTCCGATTTCATCATGAAATCGACCGTAGCGCAGTTCCTGAGTGTGCGTACGTTTAATTGCAGACCAAATAATTGCGATTCTGTCCAGCCAATTCGGAATGGCACCCTAGGCTGCAAATGTCGGTAATTGCCGTCACTTCAGGATCCCCTTAAACATGTTAAATGACGTAATCTAAAACGGCAAGAAACATATAAAAAGAGCTCCAATGAAATGTGTCATTTTTAGATGTTTATGCGTGTAAAAATAACACGCTTGGATTTGCAGTGTGATTTTTATATTGGAACAATGAAATTGCACTCAGTGTGCACCAGTATTGCACCAGTTTTTCCAGTGGAAAACGCTATTAAATTATTTAATTACTTATTTTACTGCGATTTAACTGCACGCTCTTTCGTACCTTCTACAATTATCCATGCCGTGGGAAAATGCTGGAAACATGATAACCCTTCTATGAGCATCAATTAGTTCACAGAACAATAGCCCAAAACAATGGCCCAACGAAAGTTGAAATTGCGGACGGGTTAGAAATACCTAAATCACCAGTTAAGAAATATAATTACTTAATTAATTCCATTCTCCTGTGCCCAATGAGAATATTAGTCCGTAATATCACTTTTGAAAGATATTGAATTCCACCCTTTTGGGAAAGTGTGCTTATACTACTTGGAGTAAACTCACAGAAATAAGAAAAGTTTCTACGATCATCTGCGAACGGTCATTTATTAGTGCTCCTATCTCGATTTACCCGGATGGAAAAATTTAGTCGAATGATAATAAATTTGGTCAAAAGTTCTAATTATATATCCACGGCAGATTCTGCGGCTAAGTGGAACATACGGAACCATACCCGCGGCAGGTGCACTCCTTCCAATTTACGGAACAAAAAGCATAATTGGCTAAGGTCTTTTTTCCACTTCTACATCATGCCTCGGTAATCGCTGGCTTTTCTCGTCTAATCTCTAATCCTGAATCAAGTCCTCCTTTCAGTTCCTCTTGCCAGCTCGCCTACGTATTCCCCGTATACTCTTTCATCTGCAGCTCACGTATTATGATCGATGGAACTGGCCGATGTGTCAAAAGTTCACGCGAAAGAAGCTTTCCATTATCGCGTTCTACCATTTATATATCTCTCCCACTCGCAACGCGATTTCTCGATTAGAACGCGAACTTACATTTTGAGAAAGCCAAGGTGCTTCGCACGAAACGAAGGGGATCTCCTCTTCCGTGACGAAATTCTTTCTTAGAAATATTGCCCAGTAATATCACCCGAAATAAAATATTTCGTTGGTATTACTTCATCTTTTGTACTATTGTTATAAAATTTATAGGGTGTATAGCTTCTTCAACGCGTTTAAGGATGAATGATGACAGCTTACATTCTTACTTAACTGAAAAGTGCACATGCAAAAATTTTTAAATTCTATCTTACAGAAATTGAAAAGATAACGTTTCTTTGTATAGAATAATCGCTTGTTTTAAAGCTTCACGAAAAAAAGCACTTATATTATTCAACATCACTGTAAATTATACTTGTAAATTTAAATTAAATTTCATTAAAAAAATTTAAATCTGATTTTAATTAACGGAGTATTTTTAACATTAAAAGATAAGAAATGCGGACCATTTAAATTCTGGGATGCATAGCTGCAATTTGAATGCACTTCTTCGAACTTCTTTGTTCGTATATTTTGTCGAACGTTAATAGAAGTTGTCGTCATTTCCGCTTAATAAAAAATGTGCCAGTTTGTTATTTTGCTCGATTGGCGCTTGTCTTGTACAAAAAAAGGATCTGCCTTTTATTGGCATGAATGTCACGAATTCTCTAAACGATCGCGTAAAGTTGTTTCATTTGTGTCCCGGATAGACCATTAGTAGCAGAATCTCTGGCGAATTTGGAATCGATTTTTCCTCGCGGAAATGTCAGGAATAGTCTTTAAGTTATAAGCAGATAATAAAAACGAAGAGCGAGTAAAACGAGAGACTAAAACTGCAAAGATGCAAAGAAATATAATGGACTTTTTTTTATAGTTTTTAACAAGTTTATTTTAATAGAATATTAATTTGAGTAAAAATAATTAATACTGAAGATTGAAGAATTATATTAAAGTGTGGCATTAATTATTAGTTCGATAAATGGAGTACGTTCTGTATACCTTTATCTAACGATTTGTTTACTGAAACAGATGCATACCAACTTGATAGTTTTCCTATGGGTGCACATGTGTTGCTGGATTAGCATTGGGCGTGCTGTGCAATAAATCATTTTAACGATTAAATGTTTACTGACATGTTACAAATCTCTGTGTGAACAGCATTCGATCAAATCTCTTTCACATTGCAATTGACAAAAAGTGGTCCTCGTACATTTACAATATTCGGTTAAACCATTGCAAAAGTAATGCTGATAAAACGCGTATAAAAGTTATATTATCAATTGAATTGGTTATTTTTCAAAATTTTATAAATTTAATCTCAGTTATAAGAACGTTAAATATTACAAAATATATAGACCTATCTTTTTAAACAATATAGCAAGAGGAGAAGAAGAAGAAAAAGGAGGGGGGGAGAGAGAGAGAGAGAGAGAGAGAGAGAGAGAAGAGAAAGAGAAAATCGTTTAGTAAAAATTCCCATCTTCGATAATTATTCTTTACAAAATAATTAGGTTTATTTACAGATTATTTATAGATCTATTTTATAGATCCTTTTCCTCGGGTGCTTTCGCTAACTCGAGAAAAATCGCGTAATTCTATACAAGCGCACATGAAGATATTCCAGAAAACTTTACAAGCATATTACAAGTACATTCTGAAATAACTTTATCTTGATTTAATGCATACCCAGTGAGAAATGACACCTCGATCGACGTCTAATCGACGTCGATTCTATGTCGAAATACTGTTTTCGACATTGAATCGACGTCGATTCGATGTCGATCGAGGTGTCATTTCTCACTGGGTACATCCAGACAGGATTGAACTATAACAAGTGGAAAGTAATGTGATAATTTATATAATTTGACAGCTGCTGTGCACTTATCTCTCATCTTCTTTCATTGACGTCGCAGCTATGTTCGCGGTGCCCTTCGAACGCGTTCGTGCGTCACTTGTGGTCATGATCGAGGCTTCACGGGGGCTGGAAATATTGCGGTAATTCGCAAGAAAAATGACGACAAGAAGAATGTCACTCAAGCAATTAATATCAACTGTATTCTCTTCTTTTCGTTCCACGAACGAATTCCAGAGCATTAAGGGAAACTTCACCAAGATCCCCCTCTCTCGCATCTCATTCCGTTCGTAGGTTGAATAAAACTATTGTCCCGGTTAATCTCACCCTAGTTCGCAGTCTCTCGCGATTTTCCTTATTCCGAATGAATTCTTTACTGATACACTCTCGCTGACGCACCGACTCTTTGATTTCAGGTTCGCGAATGTGTCCGCGATTTTCCGGCTAGTCCCCTGCTATGCAGTAAACATACATACCTGTTAAAAAAGATATGAAATTTACAACATATTTACGATACTACGGTAAATTAAATTTACAAATTGAGTATCTGAAATAAAAATTCTTGCACTTGTATAGCTAAATTCATATACGAACATGAATTTTAATCACTAATATGAAATTTTTAATACACACAACATTGAATATTAAAAACCCGTTTAAGATTTTTTTGAATACGCAAAGTAATAATACATATTTTCGATTGAAAATGAGAACATTTGTATATGAGCAAACAGATGAGCATAGTAATATTACTGCTCAATACTTTTATTTTCGAAATATCACTCCTTTAATTTTCAACTTCGTATTTGAAATTTCATATACGGTATCTGCATAAAAACTTCCTACATTTTATATTATTTTTAATACAGATTTTTTTAACAGTGTAGAAAGTAAGTAGCACGCTAATTTTCAATCGGATCACGATCGTTTGATCCCGTCCCGTGAATTTCGCTCGACTTACTCTTGGTTCTTTTCGTACCAGGAGTCAATGACATCATTACCAACATTTTTCCAGGTCACCACATTAGCCATCCACGAGCAATCGCTGCAATTCTGACCTGTGCTTTTTGATAGGATCGACGAAACGAAGAAAGAACAACGAACATGTTGATGTAGTCCAATGACCGGATGATCTCATGGCTAGACCAATGATCCTCGAAGCTCGATCCGGTGACCGTAAAAGGGATGAGTCGCCGCTTATCTTCAGGGAATCCCTCGGGATTCTCTGCGCAATGTTGATGGTTATTATCCCGAAACGTTTGACGTTTTTTATCCGTGCACGACCGATACGACGAAATAATTTATTTATTGTTTTGAAATATTAGTCGTAGCCCCATGATACTTCTTCTTCTATTTCATACTTTTTCTATTTCAAATTGCGGAAAAAATATTACGCTGAATTCACGCTGAAAGAAAAAGATTGGAAATTATTAGGATTCAATCGCGGACAAAATGCAAAACTTCATGCGTAGTAGAAAACGAACAATTAAGTAGGGCAAGCTTCGTGAGAGATTTTCTTTCTTGCCGATCCTCTTTCGAGTTCGAGTAATTTAGAGTTTCTTAATGGTAGCGCCATAAGAAATGCATAGCTTCTCTCCGTATAAAAAAAATAATAATGTTTCGATATAAAGCTTCGCGCCGCTCTCGAAGGGCGCAATTTGCTAGAAGCTACGCAAAAAATATCTCACGGTCTGCTCAACGGAACTTCGATCAAACTTCGCTAATAAGAAGATGAAAGAAACATTACACGCGCGCGTTGTTATATCGATGGGCTACAATCGCGGGAAAGGAACGGAGAAAATGGACGTCGAATTGACGGGGGAAGCATTAGAACGACATAATAAAATCGCGAAACAGACGATTCATTTCTGTTCAAGAGCACTCGCAATAAGAAAGGCGCCGCGAATACTCGTTCGAATGCACTTTTCATCCGAGTGGAAAGAAGCATGTTACGTAGTTCTGCGATATATAAAAAATTCCGACAATCGATTTTGCTTTTGCAAAATTAGTAAAAACGTGTGATCGATGTACGCTATCCGCACGCGATAAGATATATAACGTTACACCCTCATGATCCATTACCAGTATTCTCCATTTCACCATTTTTGTCTTTCTTTTATCTGCGCTCTTGTCATGCCGAGTTAATGATTGTGTCAGTTGGGTAGTTTGGAATTACAAACGTTGAAAGTGCACTAGTACAAACGATAGCAAAAGTAAGGCTGCGTTCGGAAACATCACCCGAGTGCCCCCGGGTATCATTTTATCCTTGTTGTTCATCGAATGTTAAACAAGGATAAAATGATACCCGGGAACACTCGGGTGATGTTTCCGAACGCAGCCTAAAGCTATCCTTATTAACGCAACTAAAGCATAATAAGCAATTTATTGCAATTCTCGTCCCTCGTTTGTCGCGGTTTGTTGCGCGGTTTGTTGAATAAAAATACCTTAATAAGCTCCAACTAATAGATAATACCCTGCTTATAACAAAACAACGCGCAGTCTTAATTAAATTAATTAAAACGATCGGGAGGATTTAGCTTGTTATATTCCAAAATTTCATTACTCTGTAATTACATGAAATTCCCCGTGAAATCGCCGTCTTGCGAAGACTATAGCAAACATTCCGCAAGGGTAACCAAATTATATTCACAAACTTCCCCAATACTACCCTCGGCTTGTCACGAGTGAACTTCAACCTTCAAAATACATGCACATGGTAAATTCATAATAGGCATAGTTCGCGATGCATCCGAATAGATAACTTTCTGTTAAATTGCAAGAAATGAATAAATCTTTCATGAGAAATTCACATTTTAGGCATAATAATCATCTTCAACAAACGATCCTAGGACAAACCTACGCATCTTATTTTATATTGTTATCTTGTTAAAACTGTACGAAACACGGTCTGGAAATATACGATTTAAAATACTGAAATATTTAACGCAATGAAGAAAACTTCTCTCACGAGAAAGAAAATCAAAATGCAAGGGAAAAAAGTTGCGAATCCTTCTAGACTTTGAAGAATCGCTGACGAACCATTTTCTCGTATCGCTCAGAGTTGCTGTTAAATGACTTCGCGAACTTCAACAAAAAGTCGCGTTCATGCACACGTTACATGTCCCCCAATTCTTTTCCGTCTCGCTTCCAGGCATGCTATTCCCGCGGAGATAATAATTCCATTTGGCCTCTGTCGAGATTGACAAATTCGCGGAACAGTGATTCTGCCATTCTTCCTTCGGCTTGTTGAATGAAGAATAAAAGTGGCGGCTCGTATAAAATCGGAGCGCTCGTTTCGACGATATTCTTTTTTTCGTTATTTCATTGCGACGCGTGGGCGATGGTAATTTACGGTTTTCGAATCTTGCACATTCGAATGCACGTTGAATGTAATGTAAATAAATTTTCAATTAACTTCTTGTTTAATTGCAAATGTTTAATTGGACTACGTAATACATGAAAAGCGATTGTTTTAGATCTCCCATTTAATATTTTTGCAACATATTTTGCCGCTTATTTTATATTTTTAATCCCATTATATTTCACTTCCTATTTCGTATTTTACTGTCGGTCTGGATTCATCCGGATCAAAACGCATTCCGATTGAAACGCGTTCCCGTCGAGGTCGATTAATACTAACTATACTATAAACTAAATCCGATCGATCGCTTGCGGTGGCCATTTAAACTTTAACACTGCACCGCATCGCGTAAATTTTTATGTTCCGCACGTGACGATTATAAAAGCTGTAATGGACAATTTTAGCAACGAAAGCTCGATCACTGGGTGTAGAAAATCAAATAAATGAATCTATATATATCCTCTCTGCATCATGAAATGTCATTTTAAATGCGGAGATGGCGACGTTTGTCGAGACTATGTCGCATCTACAGTTTTAGTAAAAGCTCCTCTCGTAATTTTCTTACGGCGCAGCGAATGGCCCGAAGATCACATCGCTTGGCGGCGTCACGCAACGTCACAATACCATTCTGGAATCTTAGTTTTACGATAGTTCCGACTATTCTGTAGTTCATGTCAGCAAGGTCATGAAACGAGAAATAGCAAGGCATTTTTCGACGCCGAAACTGTACAATACGTCTGTCAGTTCGAATGAAAGTTATTTCTATTTTTATTTCTCCTTCTTCTTCAATTAACAAATCAAACGATAAAGCATAAATAATATAAAAACGATCATTTATGTTGCCTTTTATAATAATTAAAATAAGAATTAAATATTTTAATAATAAGATAGATCCTCTCTAAATTTTAATATAACGCGCGATAAAATATAAATGATTTAAAAATGATCATTTATATTGCCTTTCGTAGTAATTAAAATGAGAATTAATTTAGCTATGCGTTACAGTATACGTAATAATTATTAACGTAATTTATAAAACGTATGAAATTACACCGTTCGTGAAACCGAGGAAAAATTTTATGATTTATTTCAGGCGACTATTTGTGGATAAATTCAATCCGTCTATATATCCACGCAAAAAGTGTAAATTCCATTCCCGTAAAAAGTTTTGTCGATGCTCTAAGCTAAGTGAGTAATTTCTATTCAGTGTACTACAATGGGGTGGATTCCGTCTTTTCTTCTACAAATAGACGATAGTGCGCTGGAGATACATAAAAGGGAAATCGAAGGAAGTTCAGGTGGATATTACTGAGGGAAATAATAGAAACAATAACAGCAAAGGAACACAAAAATAGAATAGTGCACACGTGGGTCACGCGGAATGAGCGAATAAAATTTGCATCGGTAGAATGTGCCGCAAGCAAGTAATACAAATACGTACGATTCGCATATTTTCAATTTACGGGGTCTCTCCCCTCGAGCTCGATCAATAAATTTTCCTTTTGTAATCTGCTTTATGTTCCGAGTCACCTAGTTTCTCGTTCTTCTCTTGTAAAAGAACAATCATTTAAATTAATTTGATAAAGGAGCAATTAATTTTTTGTCGACAAAGTACTTGCTTGATATATAGCTTAGCTAAGCTCTTTGCATGCAAATTTTTTTAAATTCTATCAGCGGAAAAATTCGAAAAAGTATAATGCCATATCTTAATTTTTAAAAAATATTTTTAAGAAATTATGGTTATAACAGAAATGAATGCTGGAATTCTGAATGAAATTGGCACATGTAAATTTGCAATATTGAAGGTACTTTATTATTTATATTTCTATATCCATATAATATAATATCCATATAAGAAATCGAAATATACCTTCTTTTTAAATAATGGAAATTAACACCAGCATTACATCGACATGTAAAAATTGTGCACATTATCCACATAAAGATAAACAATTCTAACGACAGTTTTTTATACTTAATTTAATATTCTTAGTAATTGCTATTCTAACTTAATATTGTTAAGTAATTCTTCTTAGAATTCTACGTTCAAGAATGGCTTTTGTGTTTATTCAAGACTGTGTAAAGATAGCTATTATTTTTTAATCTTTCGCAATAATTTTTTTTATGAAAAGATAAATCATGAAATTTTTGGATCTTTAAAGGCATCACTATATGTAAATATTTCACGCGTAAATACACGTAATGTCGAATGACTTTTAATTTCCTGGAGAGAATGGTTTTTAATCGACCCAGAAAATGCACTTTGTTGCGTCGAAGTGGAAGTCCGACGAATGCGAAAGGTACGGCGAGCTTAAACGGAGAAAAAGGTCAGCCGTATAAGGTGCGCGACATCGAAGGGCGTCCTTTAAAAGCCATCTCGCCGGATGCAGCGATGCAAAAGAATGGATTTTACCAAGGGAAAGTCGTTAATGAAAAATTACGCTATCGAGGAAACGTCGGAATTGGCAATTAAGCGCTATTGCAGGAAGAAGGCGGAAGTTTTCGAGTGAATGAGATGTCCGCGTGATTTTGCGTGACAGCGAAGAGAGCTTAACATTATCCCTGCCGTAAATTTCCCTTTACTGCGTCACTTTATATCCCGCAAACGCAGCAGGTGTTTACGGACTAAAGTTTACGATTAAAGCGATCGCAAGATTTCCACGATTGCGTTGCCGCGACTTACTCGACTTTTCTGTCAAAATTTCCTTCCCTCAGACGTGTATGTATAATGAAATTTAACATTAAATTAGAATTAATTGTGTCTGTAAAATTTGTAACTTACGTAAATTGTTTTAAAAGAGTATTCACAACTTAAATACTATTCTGAAACTTATGCTCACATTTTCGAAATGTTAGATAAATGAGAATTACTTTTACAGACAGACTCGATGCTGCTCCAGTTTAATTATGTTAAATCTAGTGAAATGTCGGATATTAAATTTTTACTATAACAATATAAAGTTAGTATATAAAGATAAACAATAGGTGTCTATATTCACAAGTAATTAAATAAAATATTTTCCCCCGTAGATCGAGTTTCACACTGTGATACGATACGAATGTGTAGATAATAGATAGTCGAGATCTTCGCGCTGGCGCAAAACTCCCACCATGGAAGTCTTCGGCACGCGTTAGGTTCGAGGGGCGATTCGACATTTCCACGCCAAATCGAGTTCGGCTTTTTCCCCGGCACGATGTGACGTTCCGATCTCGCGATATAGTGAAAGAGAATAAAATACAAAGACACACTGTGCACGATCGTGTGATGCAGTACGTAGGATTCTTTTATTTTTGTTGAATTTGATGGTCGTCAAACAAACACATATCAATAATTAGAAAACGCATAAATTGTGCAAAAAAGAGAAGGATTAATTTGTTAATAGACAGGATAACGTGAAAAAAATGCCGTTTAAATATCGAAATAAAATGTCGCGATAAATGAACTGTAAATTTTTATTGTATTGAATAATTAAATTCGTGATAACTAGGACAACTTCGCATCCAGGAAATAGCAGTAAAAATAGAAACTAAAAATTGAATACACAGAACTCCACGCGTCAGACACGTTCAAGGTATTGTTATACTATTAGAGAGATGATACACACTACATATTTTTAAAACAATGATTCATGTCATAGGAAATTGACTCTGTCGCAAGATTAACGTTTAGCCTTCGTTCTCATTTTATTTTTATTGCAGTGAATGAACAGACATACACAAGAGTGATGACGTATTGTGAATCAAAGAAATCAACGGGTGCAACAAAGTGCGTTCTATCGTGATCTGCATTTCTACAGGTAACGTGATACAAATATCAACGTAACATACATTTCAAAACAAATTTTAATAATATACAAAAACTTTCTTATATACAGATATCTATGTGGTAAAAATTTTAGTTTGACAATTCTATATATAAAATGCGTTTACAAAATATTACCTTAATCGATTTAACATAAATTAATACTGTCATTAAAGTTGTCATAAACGATAAGGAAAATAATAATCGCGATATTGGGATCGAACAGTTGAAAACAAATCAACAGATCAGTTAAAAATCGTCTTCTGGAAGTCTGCGAAATCGCAATGCAACAGGTGACGCCAGACGTCCAGGTTCGGATTAAAATTTATGATCGGCGCATGCATGCGATCGAATACGGGCGAGTTCCAATTTCGAAGTAGATCGTCGTCGAGATTTATGCAATCGAATGTTTTGTGATGATAAACGGCAGCTTGAATATGAGACGCGTCGCTTGCCCGAGAAATAATCTGAGGGTGACCATCGCCGATCCTATAATACATTCCGATAATTCATCATCGGATAAATGCGCTCTTCCTAGAAGTGATTACTCTCTATGCAACAGGTGAAATTGTGATAGACCATTATTCTTGTAATTTCTTATCAAGTAATTTCGTAGATGTAGAAAACAAGAAACTGTAATTAAATATGTAAAAATGTAAGATCAATGTAGCAAGAAAAAGAAAAAAACACGGATGCATTTTTAAAAACTATTTGAAACAGTTTAGAAGTTGATTCATCTTGCTTTATTTTACTTATGAACGAGGAAAACGTTCGTTGTGATAACAACTTTGCTCGTTTATGATAAATAACTTTGTTTTCCGACCAAGTGCGCTTATCTGCAACTCTGCGCTGTGCAGCAATTAGCATTTATCAAGTAAAATGCGTCGGATCTTTTTATTTCAAACTAATTGCAAATTATTTACATTTAAAATGATACTTGCGCGTATCCTGCAAAATTATTGTAATGTGTAATAAGCATCGAATCAGCGCGTGCTCAAATTAAATACATACATTCAAATATATAACTGTTTCTATAATTAAAAAGACATTATAAATAAATTAAACAAAACTGATATATCGAATTACTATAGCTTGAGGAAATGTGGAAACTTAATACTAAGTAAACTTATATAGCAAATGCAATTTCCATGAGATTCCAATTTATTAATAGATGGTCCGTGTCATCGATATTTAACAGTTTCAATGGCACTAAAAGCTGCAATCGCGAATATTGCGCGATCATAACCGAGAGATGCCATTTCCAATAATTGGATATTACAGAGACTGTTATCTTATAAATGAAGGAAATGTCCGCGAACTTCTTTTGTATTAGTAAATTCCTTTTTTAATATATTTTCTGTAATAAAACTGAAGCATGGAATTTTATAATAAGTTTCATAATATTCACAATAAATTCTCTTGCTAAGTTTAACATATTTGTGGCAAATACCAATGCTCAATTTTGTTATTCGATTTTGTTGATCCTTTATTATAAATCAGACAAAAACACATAGAAAAATTTTATATTCTTATTTAAAATATTAATTATTTTATTTGTAAATTATTATCTCATTACATCAATAATGGCAATACTACCGCAAAATATTAAAAATTTTACTAGAAAGAATTATGACGTTTAAATAATTGGAATTTATTTAACCTTGAAGATAGAATTCTCTTACAATTCTACAGAACGCAATCGTTCCGCCTGTCACAATTAATCAAATCGTTTTACTCTTGCTGGTAAACACACTAAAATGTACGATATAATAATTTGATTGACTCCTCTTGAGCTTGTTTGCTTGCGTTAGAAACTAAATTAGGTTCATATCGGAGTCGAAAATATAACCAGATTTATTTTACTTTCAACTCTCCCAATCTCATAAATTCTATTAGTAATATGTAATTACAAGAAATAAAAAAATACATCTTCTTGATTTCAATACAAAAAGAGAACTTTATTTTATCAGAACTTTGATTTATTACAAAACTATATAAATTTGAAAATGAAGCAGTTACAACAATGCTAAATACTGTGTCAGAGAATTCTGCTAATTAAAAATTAATATTACATTAATTTAAAATATCTCTTGCATACATACACATATACATACACATTAAACGCTTTATATATACAATTTATAATCCAATTATGATTGCCAGTTATTCAATTTTCAGTATTTCAGTTCAAACGTTTCTTTTGAATACATTGTGTTAAAAACGAAACTTCGAAACTGCCAAATTAAAGATCGTGTAAATTAATATTATAGAGTACGAGAGTCATTTAATTTAACGCAAGGATAACTGTTCGAAATTTGCGAAATATCTCCGAACGCCTCTTACGTCGCGTTGCATCTCGGTTAAACGAGAAATTACTATGCGTACGCATTATCGAGTGCCCGCGCCAATTTCACATAAACATCATCGTAATCAGAGGCGATCGATCGGCCGAGGCTGCATTTTCTCGATGTTTCGTTTCAAGAAAATAGGTTTTGGACTATCATCCACGGCTGTCAATTGACGTCACATTCTCGCGTTTCTCTATCATATTTGCGCCGAGTTCGGTGATAATGCGAAATTCAACTCGGATCAGATGACAGATTGAATTATAGTCCCGATGGAGTTCCCCGTTGACGCCTTCTACGAATGAAGGATTAATTTCCCGATCGATAGCAGCCCGTTGTCCCAACAAAGAGCTCTGTATGTTAATGGAACTATAACATTGCGTGTTGCTCCAACAAGGATCATTGTGCGTTAATCTGGACCGTCTGTTGTTCCAGCAAAGAGCTTTGTATCGTATTATATCGCGGATTGTTCCAACCATGAATCATTGTTAATTAACACGTGGCTACTTCAGGTGGCAAAGGTATGAAAACGTGATAACTTAATCGCATAGACAATTGTCTTTATATAAGTCACGCGAGTGAGCTTTGCGGCATTCGCAGAATCGCACATCGCGTAAACGGACGCACATAATAAACGTTACGGAATTGGCTCACATCGATTCGATAAGAGTGTAACGTAAACGAATAAGTCTGACTATCTGAATCTCAAGAGCTTAACCAAAAGCGACGTAACGAGATTCGCAACTGCGCGTGTTTTTTGTCACGATCAAGATACATTGTAAAATATCTCGCGGAATGATCATTGTATTAAGTGATTTTTCATTGTCATTTTAAAAGTGACAACTCGCAAACACTGTTTTATAAAGAAAATTCGAATGAGGATACGTCAACAAATATCACAACGACTATGAGAAGGACAGGTTGAAGCGTGTCAAGTGTTCTAAATTTTTAAATCTTGACAAAACACGACCGTGATCCACTGACCAAGCGACAAGTCAACGCTCCGAAAATTCGTGTCGAGTAGTCAAAAGGATTGTCGAGCGCAGAAATGTAAGTCAAATAAACGAGTTAAAATTCTACAGTTATCGGAAACGTTCGATTTGAGGATAAGGAAAGCCGTGGTTCGTGAAGAGGCATTTAATGTGGAAAGTTTTCGAAAATTTTGCTAAAATAACAGATCAACTGTGTATTCATTGAGGAGTTTTCCATTAAAATTTAATGCGATGCAAGTAGAACGGTTTATATATACACTGTTTATGATCCAATCCCAATTCCGTTATTAAAATGTAAATTATTTGAGGTGACAGCATTCCCTGTTTAGACGCATCAACGCAATAACTAGAGAATTAAAAATCGCGTGCTTTAAAATTGCGAAATAAAAGATCGGATTCGTTGCGCGAGGACTGCCTAGTGCTACAAATAAAAGTTAGATGAAGAGATACAGTATATAATAAAAACCGACAGCTACGTGTCCAAAGTACATGTTGGGGAGTTTGTTAACAAGACACTCCGAAATACAGAGAAATCACCCAAGAGACTCGCAAATTGAAGAGACGACGGAACGTAAGACGGGTAAATCAGAGAATTTCTCGTAGAGAATGTCTAGCTTCGCGGAGCGGTTTCCGGACAGCGTCTGACGACGAATAAGTTAACGACTCATTGGGGACAATTAGACAATGTTGGATGTTAGATGGGAGCACGATGCACGTCGAAAATAGCGCCCATGTGTTTCCGTTCTGTACGTGATGAACGACGTTTACGAAAGCACCGCGTCGCCGATGACAACATCATCGTGAAGGCAACGAGCGTGGAGATGAGTATGCTCGTGCGAGTGTGGAAACAATTTTCGCGAACGTGACGACACAGAACGGGTTTAGATCTCGGGTTGAGAGTGCAGGTTGGTGTGCCGTGTGTGATTTGTGGCTTTTGGAAAACGCCGGAATGTCTAGTTCGTTTTGTCGAAGCGACGAACGCAATTGCCGACTGCAACTGCAGCTGACTACAGCAATTGTGGCTCGTGGATGAAGTCGGAGTTGGTCTATATCGACAGGATCTTTAAATTGTACATAAATATATCTTCTGTTCGACCGTTGTTGAAAGGAAAGTGATTAATTATCGAGAATATTATTATTGTTATCGGAAATGTAGTTGGTGCATCTGTCAAAACTACTTTCTCGAGCAAGCTCTGTATGTTGTGTACGTACACTATAAAATATTATAAAATCAAAGTATCGTAATTTATAATTTAACACTAGAATTACCAAAGCAATCAAAATGACTGGTTATAATTTTTTAAAATTATTTAAACTTGTAACAGTGCATTTTCGGAGATTTTCCATGACTTTTGTTGCAATATGTAAATGATCAAATTGATCGATTTATTTTCTTCCCTTTATTTCTTTTTTTAAAAATGTATATTATATATTTTTTAAAATATAGTAGAAATGAATCGTCAGTCGTTTTAGTATTAAAAATCATATAAAAAGTTGTGATATATAATATAATATCCAAAAAATATTTATTTTTATATAAATGGGAATAACCAAATGTCGGTCAACCGCGGATCTTGGTGTGTAATAATTTTTTTTTTTGTGAATTCCCTGTTCATGCGAACTGCGCGCCGCATATTCAATAAAATTATTATTACGCACCAAGATCCGCGGTTGACCGACATTTGGCTATTCCCATTTATATTTGACAATTTCGGCGGTTCTAATCTTATCATTATTTATTTTTATGTCGGACCACTTTTGCACTTAATTCCGTGATTTATTTCGGATTATCGTATTTCTACTATCATCATAGTGATTTGTCGTACTTAGAGAAACGTGATATTTCGAAGATTGAATGGGCGGCGGTACATGTATAGCGCCTGAAAAATGTATCGTGGCGATTCGTTAAAAGGCCAGTATATATATTCGAAAGTCGATACCCTTGTTAGAGCAGTTAATACGACGATGACAATGTGGAAAGCCGATATTTGTTAACAAACAAGGATATCACATACAACGAAATCATATCACACTCTATTAAGATCTTTTTGACGAAGACGTCCAGCTCTCGTTAGTGACGGATTTCGTGAATAATTCTACGCGTTATGATACCATTGTGGAAGGCAACGGTCGCGCAAAATAGAGCAGATCCGTCGCCGACGTAATGAATGAAGCTGTTATAATGCGTGCACGCAGCAACGTCACGAGCACATTCCCGCATCAGCGGCTACATTAGAATTCATTGTATAATTGGCGTAACGGACATGGATAATTGGTCGAGCCAATCTCGCGAAAGGAGATGATCGCGGATCCGCGAGGTAGCGAGATAGCCGGCTTATTCGGTATAACAAATTAGAAATGCGTTAAGGGGTTACACCACTTTGAAAATTTCAAAAATAAAAAAATTTTTTTCGTTTAAATGCACACAGAAAAAAAAGTCTTCAATCAAGACGAATATATTTAAATTAACACTATCATTGTTTCATATATAAGCAAGAAAATATTATTTTCTTAGAAGAATTTTATATTCTTGTATTTCAAGAATATTATAAATTAATTTGAATATTGTAATTGTCACATAAAGAATACAATAATAAGATTAAACTGTATTATCTTTATAATATGAATATTCTTAGTTTGAAAGTACTGTTATTCTCTATCCAATATTTTTTGCTTTCTATTAATAAAAATTATTTTTGAATAATAAGATTATAATTTTCTTTATTGAATTATATAAAATGTTTTGATGCAAGTAATATTTCTTCGTTTAACGCTATAAAATCTCATTTTAAGATTTACATGTCAAAAATAAAGATATTTTTCAAATAAGAATGTTCTTTTTTTCTGTGTGATAGTTTATAGTCTTAAAAATTAAATTGATTTTCAATTTAATGTTGTGATATTCGAGAGCTGCGTTTCAAGACTGATAACGGCGCGCAGTTTATAGAAAAGTCACACATTAATATTATTGGAGCATTAAGATCCGCTATGACCGTCATTGGCCTATCTCTCGATTTAAATTGTTTATACATATATGCGGTCTTATCCTAATTATTACTTAAAAATTTAGTTCTTTTTGTCGGAATGTAAAAATCGAAGTATTTACGACTGTACAGCCGATTAAAGGGAAGCACGCCGGCGCGCCACAGGTAGGCTACGTAAAACTTTAAACGCGTTTTTCTCGAAATGACATTTTTAAAATCGGCGTGCAGCATAACTTCTACAATTTTTATCCGATTCACTTAAAATTTTGAGAGGATCTTCTTATCTAAATTATCTAAAGAAGTATGTAGGGGTTTTGCGATATATTAAAAATTGTCTTTGCTACGGATATTTTTATACTAAATTTTTAGGTCAAAAATGACACTTTTTTTCAATTGTTCACCATTTTCACAAAAAACCATATTTCAAAAAACCCCTACATATTTCTTTAGTAAATACTGTGTAGAAAATAAATATTTGTTAGTTTTTTGTTCCACGTCCAACTGCTTTGCAGTTATCTTGCACGCCGATTTGGCGTTCCTGAAAAACAAGCCTACATGGATTAGCCCCAGCGACGCCATCTTGTTTGGAAAAAAAAATAAAAAATATTTTTCGTGTACTTAAATATATGTAGAATCAATGCCCTTTTATAGATTTTTTATTTACTTTATCATTGTCTCCAAAAAAAATCTCAAAGATAGCTGTTTTTTAAGGCTTCAAAGTGGTGTAATCCCTTAAATGCATTAACAAAAATATGCGCTGGAGCTTATATCGATCGCGAACGAGCCGAACGTGGGGAGAACAATATTACACGTCGGTCTAATTGAGGAATTTACAGGCGGCCCTTCAATTCTCGCGCAAATTGACCGAAATTAATCGAAGCGTCGGGGAGGACGCGGAATGTCGTCTCGTTAATCGGCGGATGATGGAAACCGCTATCCGTCCGTAATGCCAAACGTAGTGCCATCCATAATACATATACATCATTACTACACAAATGCGGAAGATCGAGAACGCTATAATCTCGCGTTCAAAATTTAATTGCTTGATTTTTGCCCTTTCGAAACGGCAGCTTTCAGCCGCCCTCGAACGTCGTGAGAAATTTGAAGAAACTTGCATTTCAGGTCGACACAAAGATAAACAAGGGAAGGATCTTATCGTGAGATACTATTCAACTCATGGAAAAATATTGACGCTTCCGACGAAATGTAGACCGAAATCCGTCAACAACGTCGATTGTAAGCCGGGATTTCAACGACGGATCTTCATGAAAACGTCAATACTATCCGGAGAAGACATCGCAAATGCATTTCGCAGAATAAATCATCGTTACCGCGCGAGAGCTTCAGCTACGATGAATATGGACGAAATCAAGTAGCAAAAATATAAGCAGAAGAGATACTTGCAGCGCAGAGATATCTGCTCGTTCGAGCTATCGATTTTAAATTCGGCCATAGAGCCCCAAACATCTACCTGCTTATTATCTTCGCGAAGTCGACCGTTAATAAAAGGTATAACATATCCTCGCCAATCGTTGTCCTTTCATTTAACGCTGATCGTTCGCCGATCCGAAAACGATAAAGGAACACACAGAAAAAAAAGTCTTCAATCAAGACGAATATATTTAAATTAACACTATCATTGTTTCATATATAAGCAAGAAAATATTATTTTCTTAGAA
>NJRQ01000267.1:167533-177710 GCA_003063805.1 Aphaenogaster ashmeadi | reverse complement strand
CGCGGTCACTCGCGTCGCTCTCGCGCTCGCACGCGTAGCAGCCGCGCACGCACTTGACACTCGCTCTCGCGGAACACAAACTACACCCGCTCACGCGGGAAGGAATCGTGGACACGGGTTTTATAAAACACAAACTCTCTTTTAATAGACAACTCAATACAAAGAATACGTCTTAATGCTTGACGGCTCGTTAGACAACAACAACGTTGCTACGAGAAGAATCTTCAAATGTCCCGCTGGGGCGATCGATAACAGCCGGCGCGGCTAAAGCCCGGCCTACAGCGTCGGAGGGAGCACGGGCGCAACAATATATATAATTATATATATCTGAAGATACACATAAATTTGCTTTTTAATTCTACTCTAATGTAATTTAATTTTAATAATATTATGTAATATTTACACACGAATGAATGTAAAATCGCTCTTCTAAGAACCATTGTTTGGAAACGCAACAAGTTAATAAGCAAGAACTTCGTTATTTTAACGCAAACGTGTTGCTGTCCAATTAATGAGGAAACGATCTCTCGTGAATTTATTCGGTGATAATTGGACAACTCTATTTACACGTAGTGTTGACTGACATTTATGTCATAGAGCTCACGTGCATGTACGTTTGAAGCGGCAAACTTTGAGATCCGCGCGCGTGCATAGTAAAATAAAAAAAACATTTATTAATCAAACAAAAATGAATAAAGTTTCATAAAGCATAATAACCACCCGTCACTTTTTCGCAATAATGTTCCGTTATTAAATTGCACATGTGTATGTAAAAGCTGCGTATCCACCAAAGGAACATTGAGGATTTTTTTGCAAACAAAAACATACACACACATACATACCTACATACTAGAACTTTTACAAAAACACGCAACAGAAACACAAATGCTCTATGTTCCTTTGGTGGATATGCAGCTTAACAACATATACATATAACGTTTGTGTGTGACATTTACGATACCCAGGTAACAAAAATAGGAAGCGCAATCAGTAGATGAATAATATTTAAATTTAAATAATTTTTAAATTTTTCGTGCACGGTAAAGTAAACAAAGACTCTACCCGTTTCTCTACTTCGTGTGTATACGACAAAGTTTCTTTAATTCTTCTACGATAAGTGTATTAATAATTTCCCTCTCAAAGTACACTACATGCATCCTACAGTGTACGACTTTTTAGAGTTTTATGTTTTTATTTCGATTAGGAATATATAAATCCGATAGCCGTATGTATATAATTTCTAACACTTGTAGAAGACAATAAAGGTTGGCTACATTTTTACTAATATAAGGTAACTAAGCCAATGGAGAAACAGTATTCGGACCCAATTTAGATACTGTAGGAGCAAACAAGCTTTCTTATCAAAGATCTTTTTTACTTTGTTACTGTTGATTACTACTTGCTAGCACTGAGGAACGTAGGAAGACCGATTGTAGCTTTTTCAGTTGCTGGAATGTGGAATGCTTGTTGCATTTTTCTCTGTTACCTGGGATACATGGCAACAACAGAAATGCTTTAATGCCAGCAAACGCGCTTATATTAAACTGACACAGAACGCAATAAAAGATACTTGATAAAAAACGTTATACTGACACATTTTCGTTTTGCATAGTATCATCCTGTTCAAACGTATGAATCAATGATGTCGACTAAACTCGTGAATCTGCAAACGAAAAACTGTTCCGATGCGATTTGCTCGGTGAATTTACGGTCGCAGCGGGATCGCTTATCTTTGTTCCTGATGGCTAGATGCCTCGGCCGAAATAAAAATGTCGACCTTCATACCGTCGAGCGTGTGGGCGAATCTCGTTTGCGACAACGCGCGTAGTAATAAAATCGGCTTCCTATCTGCAAAAAAAAAAAGAAAAAAATACACATCTCTTCGCACTTCCGTACCGTCGAACGTTTTCCGCCATTGCGAAAAACTGTGATGAAACGATATTTCGAATTAACGCACCGATGATTCATTTGTGTTTTCGATTCCTCGTCGACCAGAAACGCGTATTTACGGTCGCAATATCCCACAAATTGTAAAGAGTCGTTAGTTACCTCGAATTCTTTCCAGAAATTACGAAACGTTCTTCCGAAGATATTAAAAGGTAAAAGCATTTTTCCATAGAGTTCCCAAAATTTAAAAATATTACTTAAATATTATAAACATTTTTCAAACTCTGGCAAACGCTAAAAGCGAATAGTTTTTAACAGTCTATTTTCTTTTCTAGCGCAACTTAAAATAAAGCAAAGTTTGTCTGTTAATTAGAACATTCTTAATGAACTACGATTATTACTCCAATTATTTATCTCTGAGTTGTTTACTATTAATTTTTTCTCGTAATTAAAATATTGCTGTTTTATTAAAAAAAAGAGGATTAGGTTTTTCTTCAAATGCTGAGTTTTCTTAAATTATTCAATCACATAAATAATTCCGTATATTAGCGAAAGTTTATCGAAGATTAAACGGCTCTTAAAATGATTACGTTTGAGTTATTTCTGCGTCTACCGAGTCTTGAAAATATGCGAATATTTTCTTAGTAGGTACATAACTTTTTAAGTTTTTCCATTACCACGCAGAATTTGTATTAGAGTTCGAAATATTATTTCGTCCTACATAACTCATTCGCTTTTTCGACAGCCGTCACATCCTTCATCCTTTAATATTCGACGCCGTGCGAGCAAAGGGCAAAGCTACCTTTTTTGTGTATATTTTTACCATCCTCTCGCCAAATTTAGTTTCAATATCAAATATTCGCAACAGCGAGAGCGTCCTTAACATTGTGTATTCATGCCTGCGATCGCTCACAATTCTTTTTATACCTACCAGTTATCTCGCGTAAAGCCTTCTTAAAGTCTTCTGAAAGTCTTCTTAAAAACCTTTTTCAAGGATATATCTGCGAAATTGCAGAGTCATGTTTCCAAGGTCAAGATTTAGATTTTTTTGCTTCTGCTTCTCAAATACAGAAGTAATAGCATACGAAGTATATAATATTATAACATATTATAATTCTTACGCGACAAGACAGAGAGAGAGAGAGAAACGTCTTCTCCTCCTAATATGCTTCCATTATGTTCAGCTAACGTCGATTAATTATTACGGATTGTAAAGCCGTGATGATCATTTATCGTTATAGCATTAGTTACAAAGGGACCCATTAATCTCACTCGCGTTCTCAACGTCTTTATGGTCGACTGAATTCTGTGTTTAGAATCTTTACGGTTTCTTGATGATCCTTTTGAGCTTTTTCATAGCCTTATTTCTTCGAAGATTTTTAAACAGATATTACATCGCTCCCCTTCTAATACGGACAATGGTTGTAACCATAAAATTTATTTACGAGTTAGGCGATAACATGAAAGCATCTGAAATAACTTGCGACATGCTGTTCACTATTGAAAAAATAAAACACTTAAAAGATCTGATTGCATTCTTTATCGCAATTGTGTGTGCTCGTAAAATATCTTCAATTTATTTCATAAATTTTACATAAGAATATACTTTGAAAGTTAGAAAAAATTCATCACAACGTCAAAAAGCAACTATATTTAATTATTATTTTATTGCAATACGTGCAATTGCGCGCAGTCTTATTTGATTGTGTGAAGTGATATTCTAGGAAAAAGCTAAAACCAATCGGGATTCGATTTTTCAATTTTCTCAATCTCTAAATGTTGATTATCTTATCTCTCGAAGACTGCAATATTCTACAGCAGTGTGGATAGTGCGATGTAATAAAAGTTCATTTTCTCGATACGAAGTAATGAAATCGCGAAGGGTGACCTGAAGTAGTGCTAAATGAAGGCAAATGGCCTCCGCAATGACTTTGCGATGTTACTCGTCGTTACCTTTCTCGATACATTGCGGGAATCATGAATCGAAACGGATCCCCAGGTAGCACATGTTGGTTCATATACGTTTCATATACGTTTGCTAAACGTATCTAATATTTTATAACCGTTTAGAAAACGTGTATAAAACCAACATGTGCTACTAGGGCAACTTGTTCGTCTTTCATTGCTGAAAATAGTTAATTCCTTATTCTATTAATTCTAAGAAATCACCTACAATTTTAAAACCGACAGTAACGATGCGCATATGTCTTATGGCTGTTGTAATCTAAAATGGAAAAGATATTTCTACGATATTATTAATTAGAACATGCGTTAATTTCATCTTGTAGAAATCATTTCGCTTCATATCCTATCGTACTGAGGGATCAGTAAATTCTCCTTATTCTGCTTTCCATCAATTTCTGACTTAACAGGGCGTTATTATTGTCTTTACAGTCGCGGTGGTAGTGGCCTTTTTCATCTGCTGGGCGCCGTTTCACGCTCAGAGGCTGGTGGCCGTGTATGCTACGAAGAGTTCGTCTGAGCTGACGAATACCATGGTCATAGCCTACTCCACGCTCACATACGTGTCGGGAGTGTTCTATTTTTTATCCACCACAGTGAATCCGCTTCTCTACAATATCATGTCGAACAAGTTCAGAGAGGCTTTCAAGGTATGTCGTTTCGGAGAACCGGATTTAATCGCTTCATTTTCCACTGACGATTCCCACATGAGCCGGTTTATAATCGAACACTTATACACTTGCAAAAAATAGAAAAATAAATTTTATGTAATATTCAATTAAAAAATATTTTATATATATTTTACATACAATCATATTTTAATATAGTTAAATATAGTTACATATTATTATATGTCCTCAATATTTTTAACATTCTTCTCGCATTTTTTATATTTGTACATAATTATCTTACACAATGAATGATATCTTTTAACTTTAATTCAGGTTCTGTTAACTTAACTTAACTACGAATTTTATTTTCTCAGACATTATCGATAAGACGTCAATTACGGTCAGAATAAATTTGCGAGGATCAAAAACTTTTCATAATTTTGCTTTGTCTCCTCTTCCAGTCGATGCTACCCAAGTATTGCGTCAGAAAATTCTCGTCTCACAAGGGCAACTGTCGACAACCGACTTATAGCAGCCTGTCGCGGTATCAGAGGTCGATGAGGCATCGATTCGACGATGCCCAGCACTCGCCCTCGATATCCGTCAGCGACGAACAGCAACGATTAACGCATATCGCATTGGCGAAATCGAATTCCTGCGAGCCGAACGGATTCGCGAAATCGCAGAACGAACGAGAAGTACGGCCTAACATCGCAGCTGCGATTAGAAATACCGCAGGCTGCCGAGATTATACCAGAAGAGTGTCCAGGGATTCCGACTGTAGCCAACTTACCGTGATGACATCGTTAAGCAAGCAGGGCTTGAACAACGAGGGCAACAACAACGCGAACGAATGCCTACTGAGAATTCACAGATCGCCGAAGGCTGTCACTTTAGGTAGCGTCTGTGCCTTCGCGACATTAATTAATCCGTATACTGTTCTTAATTAACAATGATTGAATCACTGGCGCGGGATTTTTTTTTACTGAATTAATTGCGGGATCCTCTCCGAAAAAGACACATCTGCACGATGCATGGTTATGTAGATATAAAATATTACCTCGCGAAGATACAAATAATGATCAAAATTCTTTCATTTTGATTTATCAAAATATGAGCTCTGGAAAATATGAATATGTATTAAAAGCTTCAAATACGCGTAAAAGTGTTATCTTTGAAGCGATTAGTGCATTACTTATCGTTTCGAAATTAATAAACAGACTTATTGTTTTGTCTACATTCGTAAGTATCAAACTGCGCTACGAAAAATTAGAGATCATAAAAAATATATATATTATAATTTTTATACGCACACTGAGAGAAAAATCCGTGTGTTTTTGATCGGGTATCCGATCAAAAAATAACACACGGATATTACCGATCTCTTTAATCGGAACAGCAGTTTTACCGATCAAATTCCGATTAGAAAACATCGGATCAAAGATATCCGACCAAAAATTTGATCGGTAAAACTGCTGTTCCGATTAAAGAGATCGGTAATATCCGTGTGTTATTTTTTGATCGGATTATCCGACGGATTTTTCTCTCAGTGCACACATATTCTTCTATGATCAAAATGTTTGTCAATTAGGAGCAAATTTATTTCAAAATAAGAAGCGAGAGATTATATTTATACGAAATGTGAGAGATTATATTTATACGCTTTCAAAAAACAGATACTTTGACTTCTGTCTTCTGCTAAGACTTCTGTTAACTCTTATTCGTATAATCCGACAATTAGAAAAATGTTCCTAACACTTTGGTATTTCCAGCAGGAATCCTCACGGAGAGACTGGGCCTCGGCACGAAAGGATTCTTCGCGCAGCATCGGAAGAGTTCACCGACCAGCCCGACGAAATCGAAACCCGAAAACGTCACGATGCAACCGCGAATTCAGAGTCACCCGAGCATCGAGAGCGCCAATACGATTAGCAACTCCAGCCTTCAGGATCTCGACGAGACCGAGTTCACCGGATCGGAGTTGGCTCGTTACATGGGCGAGTTGAACTTCGAACTCATCACCTGACATCCGTTCGCAGGTGAACGCCGCCTCTCGAATTAGACGCCGAGTACAAATTAGAATTCTTTCGGTTGTGAAAACCGCAGGTTTGTACAAACTTTTAATCCGAGAGCTTTTTCGAAATCCGCAATCGAGGCAAATCTCGATGCAACATATGGATTTAGTGTGCCGGACGATGCGCAGTTGCATCATCGAGATGAATTGGCACGGAACATCGAAGATGAAAGTTTCATGAAGAGTTATTGTCGCGAGAAGAGAAAGGGACTGATCGGATCATTTCGATCGCACGAAAGGATGCAAGATATGTGGAAATTAATGATAATGTAAATAAACGACATTAAAATCATCGCCTATGGTTTGTGGACTGAAAAGAATACTTACGCAAAGAGTCAGGCCGGAAATTATGACACGGACACAGGATATAAAGAACGTGTGGATGTTCGATATCTAGAGTATGTATGTACGCAAACATTATACTGTCCACAGCATGGCTGTTAATAAGGCTAGTCTTCTTTGCAAACGCGGCGAGAATTTGCAGATGCAGTTTCAGCGTTCCTTTAAGGATGCACATACGTATATTGAATATTATAGTGATGATTATTATGATGTTCTCGTTGATAACGTAACGTTGTACCATGGGAAACTTTCTGTCAAGACTGTCAGGACACGTCAAGATATGTCAATAAGCAAGATAGCTTCTTGTCTTCTGTCGTTGGTATTTATATATTTTGAGATAAAAACGGATTGCATAACGGTTTTAACGTTAATCGCGATTAAAGACTTGTACAAAAAGTGAAGCCTGTGTGAAGCTTGTAACTTATTTATTTTTATTATCTCGTGCAATGTTGGGAAAGCGGCAACTTGCACAAAATTATTTCGACGTCATCAATGAAAGATGTATATATGACTGCGAAACTATATAATTTCTTCAGAAAAGCAATTTATACAATAATTTTTTTTTAGAAGTTTGCTTGTTTATCAATTACAATAGAAAAAATTAAAAAATTCAAAGTATAAAATTATTTGGATTAAAATTACAATATTTTTTTAAGGCATACCGTTAGTAAAAAAAATATATTGCATTGAAAAATGTCTCTATAATTGAAAATATCATAAAACGTAGTTACGATATTTATTATTGATGCCGTCGATATAAGTACTTATCATACATATATGCGCAACTTCGAATTAATTTCAGCATTTATTTTTATACGTATATTATTATGATAATAGTTATCCTTTCTAGCTTTATTTTACAGACAATAAATACGCCTAAATAATGAACCCGTTTGCATAAACGACAGCTGTATAATATATGTGCATATAATTTGCTAAATAAAAATGTAATAATTGTCCAAAATTGTTCAAAATAGCTTTTTTAGAATAGCGAATACCACGCGCATTATCAATCTTCATCATTTTTTAGAAACTTTATATCAAAAAGTCTTCATTTTTTATAGACTACTTCAGATATTTCAATCCTTATCATGAAAAAAATAATAATGAAGCAATTTCTTCTAAAAAGAAATGAGAAATAAAAAATCTCGCCAATAAGTAGAAAGTATATTAATGGAGAAAAAAAAATGTTCTTTACATTTGTTACATAGCAACATTAAATAATATTATATAGGTTGCAAAGAAACCGGCAAAAGCTGACTTAATACATCAGATTTTCAGGAAACGTTTTGATCGACAAAGCTTCGTAAAAAACAATATCGACGCGTAACAAAAATATAAAAGAAGTATAAAATTATAAATTTTATGTACTATTCAGTCTTGGACCACATCTCGATGTAAGCTTTAACGTTGGGCAAGGCCCGAATCTTCTCCACTAGCTTCTTCAATTCTGGATGATCCTGATTCACGTCTCTAGTCAGAATAAAGCTTAGACGTTCAGAATATGCAGTCCACATGAGATCCGGCCACGACAGCTAAAATAACAGAAATGTATTTTCGGACCTTTGCAAAGGTAAAATTAACAAGAAAGCATCAGTAGCTTGGCACGCAATCGATAATCATACCTTGCCATTAACGAAGTATCCGTCGTTATTCTTAACTTGAGCCTCGAACTTGTCAAGATAAAAGGGCAATTTTTGGAAGGCAGTCTCTTTGAGTTTTGCTTTGAAAGCGGGGTCTTGTTCCCAGTAGTAAACGCCCAGAGCTAAGAAAATAAATCTGAGTTGAAGCTTTTGCGTCGCGCAGAGGCAGAGTCACATTCGCTATACAGAGTGTTCCAAAATTATCGTTTTTTTTTTGGAAGAATCATAACTTTATTAATAATTGTCACATGGAAACGAAATTTACAGAAAATCTTTGTATTGATACAACATTCAAATTGACTGCATACTTTATTCAATATGTCCACCCTTTGCCTCGATACACGCCCGCAACCGCTTGGGGAAATTGTCAACGATGGCCGTCAGTTCTTCAATAATAATGTTGTTCCAATGTTTGTCACACTAATACTACTACATTCGTTCTGTAAAAGTATCAAACCGCAAAATAGCCGCCAACCCCACTACCGCTTCTGGGGTGCCTCACTTTCGGATCACTGGCTATCAATCTAGTTATACAATAGAAGTCTGTGCAAGTAACTGATCCGATCACGATGAAACTCGGCAAAATTGTTTACATTTATATAAGCTACCAAAATATCAACAACAATCCATGTGGTGAGTTTTATAAGATACTTTTTTACACTGTTAAATAAAAAGACGAATAATTTTGGAACACTCTGTATACCGCGGGAAGAGCGATAAGGATACAGCGTGCGTCAATTGTTCAGGAAGTGCACGGATTGTTGACTCTAGATAGCTTCCGCTCTTGTACGTCACGGTATCTTGTAACAGTAACATTAAAATCCTGCACTCGGCTTTTGTACGTGCACAATTAAGCCAAGTACGCATCATATTGATTAATCAGATCTGCAGTCAGCGTGGAGATATTGTAAAATTTCGTGCCTGTGTTTTTATTTACATAAGTACCAGTCGGTCATTCTCTTGCGTTCGCTGACTACATTTTTACCTTGTCTTATATCCTCGATAGAATCGACTGCGGCATCAATTTCCATAGCCTCGAACTCGTCGGACCCGTGTAAATTACCCTTCTTAGCGATAAAGCGGGCGATAGCCCTGGACTGATGGTATGTCTTACCATCTATCTCCAGAATCGGCAGTTGTCTCATGGGCATGTCTACAATTTGTAAAAATAAAAGTGACTGTGTTTAAATAATTGCTGAACAAAATCTATTCCATGAATATATTTATGGTAGAAATATAGTTACATGAGAACTACCGCGTCGCTTGATTACAGAGTAATCGATTACTTTGGTAACCATGATTGCTGGTGGTCGTGCTTTCTGATTGCTAAGTAACCCAAATTACTTAGTGGTCGGACAGTGTGATTACCAGTGGTCATAATTACCAGAATAATCGATTTCACTATAATTAATATTACAGAATTGTTTAAGTAATTGATTAGCAAAAGTAATCGATTACGTCCAACTCTGACTAAAGGTGGCTTAAATGTACCACTAAAAGTGAGCTCAGAATACGGGCGTTTGTTTCTGCTGCCGTCACTCAGTGTTTTTTAAACATTTTTAAATGTTAATTACTATAAAGTTGATTGTAAACAATTGATAAGATATATTATTTGACACATTATGTTACATCTTTTATTTTAGCCTTTTTTATACTTC
>NJRQ01000267.1:130422-152640 GCA_003063805.1 Aphaenogaster ashmeadi | reverse complement strand
CTCGCACTAAATATATCGATACTAGTTTCAATCTTTACTTATAATAGATCTTCAAATAATTGTTGACTGTTAACTGCGAAAGTGAATTAGAAATATACTCAAATTCAATGTTTGACATTTGATTACGTAATTCAATTCGTATCCATATGACAGCCACATGTTGCATTTATTTAAAAGTAATATTGTCAAAAGTATCAATTTACATAAGCGTGTTCGTTCATTTATTCTAGAAACAGGTTACGAAATGGAGAGAGAAGATATAATTCCTCATTACCTTCAGCAGTCTGTAATCCGATCTCACGTAAAAATCGAGGCTCTGGCAACTGATACGGAGCTGCTTGCGGATCGAGAACGACTGAGCATTTCATTGGAACGATACGCCGTAGCCAGTTGCTTGGGGACATACGTCCTTTTGCCAGGAAGAATTATGGAAGAATACCGGATTTGTGCACACGCACAATGCACATATAAAGTTCTAACGGAACGCGTCTGGCAGAACACATCCACGAAGGTTGCATGTAACACCAATGGAAAAAAGGATGCGTATCTCTTATTTTCTCATGAGGTCGAAATGCTAATCACGTACAACAGTGACGTAAGAAATTATATCAAGGTCTATCATTCCAATAATAAACAGAATTTTGCTCGCACGTAACATTTTGCTGCGTATCCTTTTTACATCAAATACAGAAATGTAATAGGAATTTTCTGACCATTCTTAGTTTTTTATTTAAGAACTACAGACTAAAAAACTACTCGTTGCTATTATCGATATATTATGATAGGAGTGAAGGTCAAGATAACTTTGTGCTATCGGTAATTTTATGCTACGCAGTTTATGAAACATAACAGATCATATATTACTATAAAATTATATAAGAAGCCGAAATCGATTATAATATAATAATTGTATGTGCGCTTTTAAATAGGTAAGATTTCTAAAATATTTAGACACACGCATGCAATTGATAATGAAATGTTGATATAAAATGATTGCGCAATATTTCAATAATAACGCTTCAAATGTAATTATGTAATGCAATCTGCTGTGATCATATGTTGTTATAAATACTTGCTGTATTTGCAAATCCATCGTGTTATCAGAGCTTATCGTCACTGAGGCGTGACTCTGACATTACTTGCCATATGTAATGTACATATCATTACGTAAACTGTTTAATTCTTCTCCGCGCTATTAATAGCAATAACTTGTTATTTTTCAATGACTCGCGAGTTTTATTCACGTAAAAAATTGAGAAAAATATGATGAATAATGATAAAAGTTGCAAGATTAAATAAGTCGGGTATTAATAGAAAAACAAGATTAAATATATCGGGTATTAATTGAAAAACAGTTACAATTTTAATATTACGAAAATTAAAAAATTAAGAAGTTAATTATAAACTAAAAAATAATACATTTAAAACATACGTATAATTTTAATATTAACATTAAGAAAAAAAATAAGCGGGAGATAATGCAAAGAATTCATTAGCTCAATTCTTTTCTTGGATTATCGAGCTCTTTCATATATCTTTTAGAATCAATCAATCATTATTTACATATTAAATGATTAATTAAAGATATTTTAAATGTATTTTAATCTCTCTCTATATAAAGTATAAGCGTAATAAATTTTTAGAAAACATGCAGAGGCCATATATAAAATTTTAAAAAACATAAGTTAGTCAAAGAATATAATGGAGAACTTTTTCAAGTATTCAATATATTGCCAGAATATTTTTGGTAAAAAAGTATATTGCTCGATTGTTTTATTAAAATCTTTTATCTAGAAAGACCAGTGTATCCGAGTGTAATCGTCACATTGCGGCGTAATATATGAAAAACTCCTACGTTTCCAGTTACGCAGTGAATAGTCATAGGCTCCCCTCAATTGTAACTAACTTGTGCGACCTTCAGTTGCATTACAGCTATACTCTGCAGTAATATAGCGCCCTGGCAACCGCAAAAGAGCCACATCACGATATGACTGAAGAGGCATCTTGAATGCTATCTGTGTATAAAAGCAGATAGTGCGTTATCTGCGATTCGCGCAACTGGCAAATTAATTACTCAGCAGTCTCAGCACTTATTTTATTTACCGTACACGCCTCTTCTGTATCAATAGCGCTTTGGAGACAGATATCTATTTGTGAAAGTATTTGATCTCTCTTGGCTACGATATTAAATTTTTAATTACGCTGTCTAACGTTGCTGTTGATCTTCTTTGACGTGAAACTTTCTCTAAGAATTCAGCACATAACTAAAATTATATTTATTTCAACTTAAATAACAAAAATGAGTTTATAAAATAAGAAAAAATAATAGAGTCAATACAGAATGTAGGCAGATTATAACAAATTGATGGAAAGGTAGATATATTTTGCGGATGTAAAAGAAATCAACAATGAAATAGTAAACGTAGCTAATAGTAGTAGTAAATTTATTGAAATACAAAATTATATAAAATAATATAGTTTATTTTTAAAGCTTCATTTAGAAATATATATATATATAATCACAATATTTTTATTATTGTTATATAATAATACAAGTAACAATCAGTCTACAACGAGTGTTAAAATATACATTTGTATCTTCAATATATAAATCTTATTGTTAAGAGTCATCGTACGCACCTATGCATCGTACATAAATATAAGCACGTTTGGAAGAAAGAAAAATCGATATTTAAGTCAAACCTCAGCAAATAATCAACTCTGTCAAAAAATCAACCATCACTCTACGGAATTATCCAAATTCTCACATATAATTTTCATATGAAGTCGGCGGACGTTTCTCGATCCAGCTTTTAATAGCCGGTATTTCCTCGACTTTCTTTTGGAGTTGTTTCAGGTTCTCATACTTCTCGACGATGTTCTCTTTCATCAGGAAGTTCATATAATCCAAAAGACCGACGAAAGTGAGATCGGCCCACGTCAGAGTACCGCCGACGAAATAACCATCGTTCTTCTTTACCTGAGCGTCCAGACGCTCCAAATAAAACGGCACCGTTTCATTGACAACTTCGAGTTTCTGTTTTTTAGCCCGTTCGTAGCTCACGTAAATATCTAAAAAGTCATAATATCTAGTACATATAAGCAAGAAAAGAAAGACACATAAAATGACGAACAGTCCGAATCAAACGTTTCACTGAATCGAATTTATAGGACGCAAATGTGTGTAGAAAAATATATTTCTTCTTTGTTTCCATCTCTGTGTTTTCAAATAAATCGCATTATCAAGATCTGAATACACCGAAATCGTAAATCGAATCTGTTTTTGAAAGGAAATTTTTGTTTCTGATAAATAAAAAGGTTCAGATAAAAGTTGAGTAAACGGAATACTATCTACTAACTCTCGCATAAATCTTGTATGGTATCGACGGTCGAGTCAATTTCCAGAGACTCCCAATCGTTCTTGCCGGCAAGACCGCATTGCTTCGCCAAGTAGCGACAGATAGCTACGGATTGATGGATCCTTTTTCCGTCTACTTCGAGCACAGGTACTTTGCCGAATGGCATAGCTGAAAGATGATATTGAAGCACGTGAATGCAATATGCTGTTAAAATCGAAAGAAATCATCTGGAATACTATTGTGACTAATTTATACGTACTACAATTGTCTATACATGTATGTATATTAAGAACCTTTTAAATTACATGCAATTAGAATTAAGTATAATCACATTTTTAAGTCTGAGTTTGGCAATGCAAAGAAAGCCTAATTTGTATTCTCACGACTATCTCCTTCTTCTGTTATAAAATTTATTTAAATGCTTTGCTTTTGTATAACTTTATGACGAAAAGATTTATGACTGAAAGGTTTTCTTTTTAATTATAAATCTATTGCGTATCAATAATTTGTTAACAATGTGAAAATGATTTTCTTATATCAATACGCCATTTGTATTTATATATGATTGGAACACTTAAAACCATGCAATGAGAGCATAGAGAGTTTTTTATTAAAGAATTGAAAAAAGAACATTGGCCGGTATTCATAGTCAGTTCTTATTTTAAGACCGTGTTAAGTAACGTCTTAAGACGCTAATACGGCTCTGTGATTGGTTTAAGACATCTTAAGATTGTACTTAAGACGATCTTAAATATAAGAACCGACTATGAATACCGGCCATTGTATTTGCATGACAATACCAATAATTCTGCACAGAACATTGCAATATACATAATAAAAAATAGAAGACTCTATATTATCGCAACAAACAATATTTATTTCCGCTTGTGCGATTCACAAGAAAGCTCAATAGAACGAGAAACGTTTTGAAATATGTGACATAATCTCTCCGTCAAAACATTTTATATGTAAAGACGAAGAAATATATTGCAACTGAAGATTTGGCGTACTAGAAGGTAATGGAAACCATAATATTAATATTAATCAGATGTATATACTCGGTTTAAGTTTTGGCCAATCATTTTTGTCAATACGTTCATCCACAAATTCGATGCCAGCATAATTGAACACGAAGCGAATTGGCTCGGCCAACGCTGTGAGTTGGAAGTAAGTCAGTTTGTAGGAAGGCATGCTGCTGAAAGAAAAAAACGATCGTTATTCTTCTCTTCATCGCCATCATAATTCTAACAATATCAAGATAGCGAAATAACCTTCAATTATACAATCAGAATTTCTCGGGCTTAATGAAGAAACTTTTTGCTTGCTGAAATGAGCTTCAACTGTAAGTTGACTGTCTATAGATATTTAATTCTATATATAACCAGATTTATATTAGATGGAAATTTAAACCAGACCTTAAAGCCAATCTTTAATCAGTATCATCTTCAAGCAAGTTAAGTTAAAATCTACGTTACTGTGAATCTGTCGCAAATGTTAAAATTTAAAACAATTTGGCAAAGTTTAAGTTACAAAACTACACGCTGTTTGTTAAAAATGAAATTGTCACTTACAGTGCATAGTAACGTAAACTCTTATTCCATAAAGATATAAATTGTGCAATTGTATATATGATAACGCGTATAATCGGAACAAGTCATCTTTTTATCTTTTCTTATCAAACTACATACATTAAGATTTAAAAAATTGCATAGAAGTTTCTAGATCTATATAGCAAATATATGATATTCGTTTTTTTTAAACTTTCAGCCTATTTCGTACAAAGATATTTTTAAAGATTTGCTCAGCAAGCCATTTAGCATCGTCATGCATTTATTATGGTTAAAATGATGTGAAATCTATATAAAAATGTAAAGTTTCTAGATAAAATACTTTATAAAAAAACTATATGTAAAAAATTTAATTGACGTTTCATTGACATAACATTAAGCAGTTCTCAGTTTTTCTAAATAATGTGATACTTATTATTATACAATTTATGCTTTATAAAATATACGGTTCCAATATTGATAAAAGATGCCATTATTGCAATATTTTCTTGGCTAATATTTTGTATGAATTTTCGCTCTCACGTGGTATTCCAAATACTACGATTACTCCAAATCATTCTTCGAATCGATCTCGTTATTATTATTGCTTCATCATAATGACAGAACGACTAATTAATTTGCTTTTACAAGTACCACTATATTGGCCGCTAATTAACCGGGCGGTAACCACAAAACATTTTTGCGCGAGATATTCGATGAAGTCGATATCTACAGTCTTGATTTAGCCAGTTAAGTTTAAATTTGAAGGGATAAGAATTGTTCTACTTACAATTTGCGATTTTTATGAAGCAGATAGAAAAGCGTCTATTATATTCTACAGCAATCACGACATGTGTTCGACGACAAAACCGGCTGCTAAACTTCTCTATTCGTTTCTCCCTACCAGTTTGTCAGTCACATCCCCACTTTGGCGTTGCAATGTGGGTCATTCTCGAGCTCCAAAGGAAACTTACTAGAGAGGTACAAGCAAGATTGGTCTCGGAACATACAATAAAAAGAAATGAAAATATCGAAAGGACGTTCCAATTTTTTAAACATGTCTTAGTTATCTGAACATCTTTTAAGTGTCTCCCAGATGGTATTACCTTTTAAGTGTCTCCCTTTGTATTATCTGAAACTATCCATTATCAAACAGCTCGTATCATGAGTAGCGATGCTGACAAAGATAGACTATACAATGTACCGTTGAAGGAGAGGGGCAAAGACCTGAAAATATCTATCCGACTTATATTTCACTGTTGATTTTGCTCAACATGAAATTTTCTCTACAAATTTATCGTGTAACTAAAACTACATTTATTTCAATTTCTATATAGAAATAATTTTATAAAATAACAAAAAAATAATAGCATAGTAAATACAGAAATATAAACGGATTATAACAAACTGAGTGAATAGACAGATAGATTTTGTGAATGCGAAAGAAATTAACAACAAAATAATAGAAGTAGGGTTTTATTGAAATTTGAAAGTTACATAAAGAAAAAAACAATTCTTTTTTCAAGATTTAATTAGAAATAGTCCCATACACGATATTATTATCATACGACAATATGAATAACAATTGGCCTTCAATGAGTGTTAAAATATACATTTGTGTAGGTCAAATGCGTAGTTCATGAATTTGTCATATACATCTGTCGTACATACTTATAAGCACGTTTAGTAAAAAGGAAAATTAATATTTCATTGGAATCAAGCATTAACAAACAATTATCTGTGTCAAAAAATTAGTCATCACTCTACGGATAATTCTATATTCCGTTCTGACGGATGTTCGTCAATCCAGTTCTTGATGACCGGTATTTCCTCGACTTTCTCTTGGAGTTGTTTCAGGTTCTCATACTTTTTGATGATGTTTTCTTTCATCATGTAGTTCAAGTAAGGCAAGAGACCGACGAACATGAAATCAGCCCACGTCAGAGCACCGCCGACGAAATAACCGCCGTTCTTCTTCACCTGAGCATCCAGACGCTCCAAATAAAATGGCACCATTTCCTTGGCATATTTAATTTTCCGTTGTTTAGCCTCTTCGTTGCTCTCGTAATGGAAAGCAGCGATATCTAATATAAGCAAGAGAAAAGATAAGACAAATGAGGTAATGACAAACAATTCGAATCAAATATTTCAATGAATCGATTTTACTATGCAAACATGGAAAAAAATATTTTTTCTCTACTTTACCAACGTTTTCGAATTAATCTGTTCGTATTATCAAAATATGAACTCATCAGAATCAAATGATAAAATCAAATAATGATAGTGAAACAAATATGTTTTAAAAGAAAATCACCGCTTCTGATGAATGAAAGAGTCGGATGACTATTGTACAAACAGAATATTATCTACTCACTGGCACGTAAATCGTGTATGGTGTCGACGGTCATGTCGATTTTCAAAGATTCCCAATCGTTATTGCCGGTAAGACCGCATTGCTTCGCCAAATAGCGGCAAATAGCTACGGATTGATATATTGTTTCTCCGTCTACTTCGAGTATAGGTACTTTGCCGAATGGCATAGCTGAAAATTTTGATATTAAGGCACATGAATGCAACATGCTGTTAAAATCGAATAGATATATAGAGAAGTCATTTTACTATAGGGACGAATCTATATTTACAGCAATTGTCTATATACATACACTAGATGTCACTTGACGGTTAATAATTACACACAATTAAAGTTAAGTACAATTACATTTTTAAATCTGAGTTTGGTAATATACGAATCCTAATTTTTATTCTCTTGATAATTCTCTTTTCTTGTTATTTTATTGAAACGCTTTGCTGTCTTTTGTATGAATGCTGAACGGCTTTTCTCTCAATTACATCTTACAGCATATCACGACGATTGATTGGCTAACAAAACTTTTTGCTTGACTAACGCAGAAATGATTTTCTTATATTAGAACTGTTTATGTTAAAACAATGCAATAAAAAAGCAGTTTTCTTTAAAGAATTGTTATATGCGAATACAAGGTATTCGCATATTGTATTTGCATAATAATATCGATTGTCTTGTACAGAACGTTGCAATACGTAATTAGAAATAGAAGCTCTATTGTCGAATGAAATAATATTTATTTCTTTCGCTTCATAACATTCGGTTCTATCGTTTACAAGAAAGCTGAATGGAAAGATAAATGTGTCGTTCAGCATCAAACTGTGTGGCATAATCCCTGCTATAAAATATTTTATGTTAAAAAATAAAGAAGTACGTTAAAGAACAGTAGATCTATCGGCGTTTGAGAAAGTAATATGAAGACCGTCTTTTTGTCGCGGATCTGTCGCAACTATACCTGTGTGAAGTTAGCCCCCCAATGTCGAAAAATCAAAAATTTTCTTTTTGCAAACGTTTGCCCATCGTTTGCCCACGAATGCCCCGTTGGAATTTTTGTTTGCCCCCCTCTAGTTCAAAAGTTATAAGCAATTCAATTTTGGGGGGCCAACTTCACACTGCCCCCCCCCCCCAATGTCAAAAAATCAAAAATTTTCTTTTTGCAAACGTTTGCCCACAAATGCCCCGTTGGAATTTGCAAAAAGAAGATTTTTGATTTTTCGACACACACGGGTCGCAACTATTCGTAAATCGGATTTCAGGTACGATTGAGCCGAATTAAGCTCGCAGGCAAATACTAACAAGGACATCGTATTAGATGTACATACTTGACTTGAACTTTGACCAATCTTTCCAATTTATACGTTCATCCACAAACTCGATGCCAGCATAGCTGAACAGTAAGCGAATTGGCTCGGCCAGTCCCGCGATGGGAAAGTAAATCAGCTTGTAAGAAGGCATATTGCTGAAAGAAGAAACGCTTGTTATTCTTCTCTTCATCGTCATCATAATTCTAGGAACATGAAAATATCTCAACGGTGTATAATACGCTTCAATATCTTCCGGTTTAATTAATAAAGGTTTGCTTGCTGAGGCGCTCCAGCTTTAAATTTATCTTCGGTATTTAATTCCAGGTTTAATTAAATTTATGTAAATCGAAATTTCAGCCGGACTTTAAAATCAATTTTTAGCAGATATTATATTCAATCAATTAAGTTAAAATTTAAGTTATTAGACCTGTTAAAATTGTCATCAAAATTTCAAACAGTTTAACAAAAGTTTGAGTAGTTATAAAACTACTTAAATACGGTTTATTAAAAATAAAATTATCCTGCAGAGTGCTATATATAGCAATGCAAACTTCTAATGTATGGGATATAAGTACAGTTACGTTGCGTAATAACGCGTAATTGTTATACAAGTGACTTTTTGTTTTTATTATTGAAAGATAATGATGATATATAACTAGGAAAATGGCACAGAAATTTTTAGATATAGCATATGATATAAATTCTTTTGCAACTTTCAGGTTTACACGATCCAATTGCTCATAAAATAATTTTTAAAGTTCCTTCAGTGAGCCATTTAGTATACTTACTTACAAGAAGAGTCTCCCAACCTTGTGCACCCAGAATTCTAAGATTAACATCCCGTTGGTTAGTACTCACACATAGAATGTAGCAAAAGCATAGAAGCTTTTAGGGTTCTGGCCAATAGGGCCGGAGCAATTCGACCCAGACCCCGTGAGGGCCGAAATTTAAAAAATGTCTACCACAGCTATCCCTGGAGTTAAATTTTTGTCACTGGTAGTCTACATAAATTCAGGGATAGCTGTGGTAGAAATTTTTTTAATTTCGGCCCACTAGATTTTCGACCCTCACGGGGTCTGGGTCGAATTGCTCCGGCCCTATTGGCCAGAATCCTAAAAGCTTCTAGGCTTTTGCTATACTCTATGAGTACTAACCAACGGGATATTAATCTTAGAAATCTGGGTGCACAAGGTTGGGAGACTCTCCTTGTTAGTGTGGTTATTATGCTTAAAACCAGGGTTGGAAAGTAACACGTTACTTGTAACGCCGTTACAGTTACTTTTTTTTAGTAACGAATTAGTAAATATAACGATGTTATATTTTTATTAGTAACGATAACGGTGACGCAGTTACATTTTTTGAGTAATGATAACGAATATAATCGTTACTTTTATCGTTACTTTTACTTTGCACACATACAGTACATATGTATGAACGGGCACAAGCGGGTTTTAAAATTAGAAAGCTATAATGCGATGTTTAATTACAATTCATAGTTAAACGAGTAATTAACGACGTGACAATGGTGTGTCACTTTAAAAAAACAGCTTATCAAAATTTATTGTTAGTGATAATGTAACAAAAATTGTAACGACTTTAAAATTGTCAACGCGGATGACCGTTTTTTTCGAATGATCTTTGACAATTAATAACTTCGTTAATAATATTTATAACACTTTTTAAATAAAAGTATTCGGAAAATGTTGCATTATCAAATGGTATAAACCGTTTTTCTTTAATTCATCACAATTTCCTAAAAAAAATTATAAGACACCTCTATTTTTCAGGCAGTTACACTGGTCTAACCCCTTAACCAGTTTTCGAACTTTCTGAACAATGTGATTTTTCACGATTCATGCTTCATAAATACGGTTCCAATATTGATGAAAGATGCTATTACTGTGTGAGATGTGTTTCTCTGTTTTAAATCATTCTCGGCTAATATATATTTTCACTTTAACACGATACTCCCCACACAGCACAAAAATGTTTCAGAAACGTTTGAAAGTTTCAGAAATGTTTCAGAAACGTTTCTGAAACTTTGAAACATTTCTGAAACATTTCTGTTAAGTTTTGTGCTGTGTGGGTCCATATGCCACGATTATTTTAAATTATTCTCCATGTCGATCATTATTATTGTTTCATTATAATGACAAAACGGCTAATTAATCTATTTCCATAAGCATAATTATTTTATCGGTGGCTAATTAGCCAAGTGATAAATAGAAAATGATTTTTCGTAAGATATTCGACGCAATGTAATGATATTTCCAATCGTAATTTAGCCAGTCAAGTTTAAATTCGAAAGGATAAGAATGGATAAACTTTACCTATAATTTTGCGAATTCCACAAGAGACAGAAAAGGCGTTTATTTCGCTCTAAGCAGCAGTCACAACGACTGAACCGACTACTAAACTTTTCTATTCAGTTATCTTCATATTAGTTCAACATTCCCACTTTGAGTGGGAAAGTTACCTAGACATTTTTTAAATGTATGTAAAGGTTCATAATTATGTACCGATAAGAAACATTTCTAATAGAAACGTCTCTGAAACCATAATTTCACGCATTAAGTAGGCTTAAGAGGCCCCTACGCGCTTTTCTGTTTTAAATTCTTGTAACTCGGGTCCTAAATCATCATTTTTAGACCGCAACTGGTATTTAGGGATAAAAAACGATGCTCTCAAGGTCAACTTTAAAATCTTAAATGAGAATCCCCACTTTTTATTCGATATTCTTGTAATTAATATCGAGATCTTTTCAAAATACTACTTTTAAGTACTTTCCGAGATATGGGTTGATAAAGTTCAGTACCGCTGGCATTAGCATCCAAGGTGTACCGCGTGGAGATAGCCCGGTCGGATTTACACCTCTGTGTGTATGTATGTGTGTGTCAACAGAGATAAGGACCACACGGTTCGTCACTCCGTAGTATTTTATGACTCCACACCCTCTCTACTGTGTGCTTGTGTGTATGCGTGTGCATGCGTACGTATGTGTGTGTATGCTGTGCGCGCGAGCGTGCATTTGGTGATAATTACAGCAAATGTTCGAATTACCTCCCTGCTTCCACCGCTTGACAGTGTGCTAGCCTTAATTAAATAGAATCTCTGACATTTTTTAACATGTCGACAGTTATCAAACCCATTTTGTCAGTTATTTTCTGTTTCAATTCTTCGACGCTGGCGGGTTTCGTTTTATAAACTTGATATCTTACTATGTTATTCCCTGTGATTATAAATAGTTAGTGTTAAAAAATAGTACCTTAATACGCACACCATTTGTAATTTTTCCTTTTCTAACTTCAACGTGTTATAGATTATAGATCCTAACTCCGCAATATACGAGATCCTTCGCTTTCGCTCTATCCCATATCTCGTCATGAGCCTTGTAAGAATTTCCTGAGTTTTCTCTAACGAGAGTTGCTCAGTAGCAGCGCAGTCTTTGGCACTATTATAATCACCAGTTAGAAACTCCAAATTGTATTCCTGAATGTTTTTATCAACATTCTCTCGTTCTGGATCAATTAAGTTACTCATTTGAAGTCCACTTTGGTCCCATTTGTCGGCAAGACATTTAGGCTCTTTGTTACTGCGAGATACTGCGTTGGATGATACTCCATCTTGCTGAAACCACACGCAATCAAAATCATTAGGAAAGAGATTTTGAATAGCGGGAATAATTTGCTCAACTAGCATAGCTTCGTACATCTGAGAGTTGAGATTTCCATCGAAGAAAAATGGACCTGTTAAATGATCTCCGATTATCCCTGCTCAGACATCGACTTTTTTCAGGATATTGAGATTTGTTATTTCTCATTCAATATGGATTTTCGGAGTTCCAATAGCGAAAATTCTGACGATTAACATTCCCATGAAGTTCAAAACTAGCTTTATCGGAAAAGACAATATTATTTGCAAAGTCATTGAAAAAATAAGACTATTATTGAGACTTTTCTCTCTTTTAAACGATGATCGATTAAGAAATATTTGCACTCTAACGCGATACATACTTCAAATGTCACAAATATTTCGAATTATTCTCCATATTTATTTCGTTGTCATTATTGTTTCGTCATAATGACAGAACAACTGATTAGTCTGCTTCCATGAGCATCATTATTTTATCGGAGGATAATTAGCTGGGTAGTGACTACAAAATAATTTAGATTTACGTAAGATATTCGATACAATATTATGATATTTGCAATCTTGACCTTTTTCATTTTCTGGTTAACTTGTGCCCAGGTAGCAAGCTGACGTTATTTGTCGTCATTTTGACGTCAAAATGACGTTTAATGTCGTCAAAATGACGACAAATAACGTCAGCTTGCTACCTGGGTGGTTTAGGCTTAACCTGATGATAATATAAAAATTATGTTTTTCTATCTATGGTTAATCACTAAACTGATGGTTTTATAGTAATAACTTTTAAAGTCGAAAAGGGGTTTCAATTTTTCAAACGTATCTTAAACACCCTTTAAATCCTTTAATGTATCTACCCAGTTGACACCAAACATCAATTACATTACACTTATATTAAAATTTTGCACTCAACAATATAAATGTAATATAACACATGTTGTTATATTACATTTACATTGTTGAGTGAGATATTTAAACATAGATGTGATGTAACTGATGCTCGGTGTCGACTGGGTATCTAATGATTTATCGCATTATCTAAAATTAGGAATGTAGATGGATTACAACAAATTGATCGAATGGAAAAGTAAATTTTACGAATGCAAAAGAAATCAACAACCAAATAGTAAAAGTAGCAATTTATTGAAATACAAAATTACATAATGAAAAAAATAGTTCGTTTTTAAGATTTAATTAGGAATAATTTTAAGGTATTATTCGTATTGTCATACAACAATACGAGCAACAATCAGAGAGATCATTCAACAAGTGTTAAAATATGTGCATTTGTATCTTTAGTGCGTACAGTCTGTAATTCTTGAATCTATCATACATGTCGTATATATATATAAACATATTTGAAAAAAAAACGAAATCAATATTTTGTTCAAATCAAACATCAACTCTATCGAAAAATCAACCATCACTCTGCAAAATTATCCGAATTATTTCATGACACCTGGACGCTTCTTGATCCAACTCTTGATAGCCGGTATTTCCTCGACTTTCTTTTGTAGTTGTTTTAGATTTTGATACTTCTCGACGATGTTCTCTTTCATCATGGAATTCAAGTAATCTAAAAGACCGACGAAAGTCAAGTCAGCCCACGACAGAGTACCGCCGACGAAATAACCGCCGTTCTTCTTCACCTGAGCGTCCAGACGCTCCAAATAAAACGGCACCGTCTCCTTGGCAGCCTTAATTTTCTGTTGTTTAGCCTCTTCGTTGCTCTCGTAATGGCAAGCAGCGATATCTAATATAAGCAAGAAAAAAAGATAAGACAAATGAGGTAGTGACAAACAGTTCGAATCAATAAGTATGTCAAATGAATCGATTTTACAATGCAAACATACAAAAAATTTTTTTTTACTTTACCAAAGTTTGCAAATTAATTTATTCGCTATCTAAATATGAACTATCAAAATATGAACTAATCGGAATCAAATAATGAAATCAAATAATGAAAGTAAAACAAGTCTGTTTTAAAAAAAAATCTCCCCTTCTGATAAATAAAAGAATCGGATGTATATTGTATAAACAGAATATCATCTACTCACTGGCACGTAAATCGTTTATGGTGTCGACAGTAGAGTCGATTTCCAAAGACTCCCAATCGTTCTTGCCGGCTAGATCACATTGCTTTGCCAAGTAACGGCAGATAGCTAAGGACTGACCGATCTTCTTTCCGTCTACTTCGATTATGGGTAGTTTGCCGAATGGCGTAGCTAAAAGATAATATTAAATAATGTAATATATGGTTAAAATCAGTTTGTAAAAAAAGCCATCTGGATTTCTATCGCAATAATTTACGTCTATAGCAATTGTACACATGCATTAAAAGTCTTGACGGCTAACAATATTACGCATTAAAATTAAAAAAGGTACAATTACATTTTTAAATCTGAGTATGGTAATATAAATTCTAATTTTTATTCTTATGAGAATCTCCTTTTTCTATTAGAAAATTTATTAAACTGCTCTGCTGCCTTTTGTATGCCTTTATGATGCTGAAGAATTTCTTTTATTGACAAATCTTACAGTATATCAACGATTAATTGGCTAGCTTGAATAACGAAGAAATAATTTCCTTACATTTCTTTCCCAGCACACTGTTTACGTTGAAATCGTGCAATAAAAGCACCGTTTTCATTAAAGAATTGAGAATACAAAACATTGCATTTGCATAACAATATCGATTGTCCTGTGCAGAACATTGTAATACATAATAAGAAATAGAAGACTATTGTCGAAAGAAATAATATTCATTTCTGGTTCTGTCGTTTCACAGAAAAGCTGAATAGAAAGGTAGATGTCTCGTTAAGGATCAAAACTGTGTGGCATTCTTGCATTAAAATATTTTATATTAAAAAATAAAGAAATACGTTATAACGGAACATCAATCGCTTGAAAAGGTAATATAAAAACCATATTTTTCCTGAGGATCTGTCGCAAATATTCATAAATCGGATTTCAGGTACGACCTAAATCCTAGTCGAATTAAAGTCGTGACAGATGAATGTTATATATATAGGGGAATGTTTTATTAATATTAATTATATATACATACTCGGCTTAAGTTTTGGCCATTCTTTCTCGTAATCGACACGTTCATCCACAAACTCTATGCCAGCATAGTTGAACAGGAAGCGAATTGGCTCGGCCAATGCCGTGATGGGGAAGTAAGTCAGCTTATAGGAAGGCATGTTGCTGAAAAAAAAGAACGTTTGTATTCTTCGCTTCATCGTCATCATAATTCAAGGAACATGAAGATATCTCAATGGCCGCGCGAATAATACGCTTCAATATCTTCCGGTCTCATTAAAGAAATTTTGTTTGTTGACGAGCTCCAGCTTTAAATTTATTTTTTTATCGAAATTTAATTCTAGATTTAACCAAATTTATGTAAATCAAAATTTGAGCCGGATTATGAAATCAATCTTTAACCGATCATCTTTAATCAAATTAAGTTGAAACTTATAAGTTACTCTACTCTGGATCTGTTAAAGTTGTCATCAAAATTTAAAATAGTTCAACAAAAATTTGAATAGTTATTATAAAAACCACTGGTTACACTTAGATACCATTTATTAAAAATAAAGTTATCATGTATTGTGCTATATACAGCAACGCAATCTTCTAATCTAGGTATGAGTGGAGTTACATATTGCATAATCGTTACAAGTGATTTTCTTATCTTTGTTATGAAAAGATAATGATATCTAACTGGAAAAATTGCAGAAAATTTTAGATAACATATGATATAGATTTTTTTACAACTTTCAGGTTTATATGATCCACTTGGTCACATAATAATTTTTGAAGATTTTTTCAGAAAATTATTTATAGTAGTGTGGTTATGTTTAAAAAGGATTAGGGAAATAACGCGTTACTTGTAACGTCGTCACCGTTACTTTTACATTTTTATAGTAATGATTTGATAATGACGTTACATTTTTTTGTATCGGTAACAGTAATGCCAGGATTGGTAAAATTACTTTTAAAAAGTAATTTACGTTACTTATTACTCATTGAAAAACGTTAAATGTAACGCGAAAGTAACACGAGAAAAGTAATGCAAAGTCACGCATTGTTTTTACTCGTTACATAATGTATAAAGTAACGAGTTAATTTTCCAATGAGTAACGAGTGACGATAACAAGTTACTTTTCAAAAGTAACTTTGCCAAACCTAGCGTTATCCCAATGACCGTTATGAGAAGATGTATTATTACCAAATCGTTACTATAAAAAAAAAACGATAACGGTAACGGCGTTATAAGTAACTCGTTACTTCTCAATCCTATGTTTAAAACATATTGCGTATAATGATATGAAATCATTCTATAAAAGTATTATAATTCTATTTAATAAAAATATATTATATGGTTCTATTTTAAATATTCCGAGAATGTGATTTTTTACGATTCATGTTTCATACACTATACGGTTGCAATATTAATGAAAAAATGATGCTATTATTAAGGCTTTTCTCTGGTTCAAATCATTCTCGATTAAGATATATTTGCGCTCTAACGCGATACTTCAAATGTCACGATTATTTCGAATTATTCTCCGTATTGGTCTCGTCGTTATTATTGTTTCGTAATAATGATAGAATTATTAATTAATCTATTTCCATAAACATCATTACTTTATCTGCGGATAATTAGCCGGATAGTAACTACAACATAATTTTTCGTAAAGTATTCGACACAATATTATGATATTTGCAATCTCGATTTAGCAAGTCAAGTTTAAATTTAAAAGAATAAAAATAAATTAGCTCTACTTACAATTTTGCGAATTCCACAAGAGAAAAGGCGTTTCCCACGGTAAAGGTGTTTATTACGCTCTAACAGCAGTCACAACGATGTTCGACCACTAAACCGCGATTGCTTAACTCCGCTATTTATTTATCTCCCTATCAGTTCGACATCCCCACTTTGCGTGCATACTGGGCTGTATTCGAAAACTCCACTCGACGGATAGAGTAGCGTTCATTAAATAATTATGATAAAGAAATCTTTGCACTTTCTGGTCTGATTGGTCGATTAAATGCCACTCTACTCGTCGAGTAGGGTTTTCGCGCGCAGCCCAGGGAAGTCTTACTTTAGAAATAAGAAAGCAGAAATTTCCCAGAAGAGACAACAATCCAAAAATAATATTGCAAATTCAAAAGTATATAGTAAGACTCGTGAAATTGGCAAAGAAAAATAATTACAAAGCGGCGAATACGAGTCAGGCGTAGTTCGTAGTGCGCAAAAATAACTTAATACCAATCAATAAATGTTTAAATTAAAATATATTGAACGTTTCAGCTCTCCCTTCGAACCATCTTCAATATATATTGGCAGAGGTTACGGTACAAAAATGCATTACCGCCGACCTTAGAGGGCGAAGATTCCTTTACAGAAGAGATGTCAAAACATGCGGGCTGCGCCAAGCACGGATATAGTGGACATAGTTTTAACTGCCCAGGTAGCAAGCTGACGTTATTTGTCGTCATTTTGGCGTCAAAATGACGTCTAATGTCGTAAAAATGACGTCAAAATGACATATTTTGCTACCTGGGTGCAAATGGAATGTAATTTATATATAGCCAACAAATTAAAGATGATAAATCAAATGGAAAAGAAAAAGACTCACCTCAGAATCGGCAATTGTCGAGAGTAAAATTAATAGTCATGACCAACGCAAAAAGCCATAATACATAACAGTGATATGCGTGTTCGGTAAAAAGATGACTCAAGTTAAAATTCACACAGAGTCACGGGAATTAAAACAATTGTTAAGATATAAAGAACTGAAATAAACGTTAGATAATGTAGACTGTTTTGTTCTGTTTCATTTTACTTTTGACCGTCGCACACATTTGACACGTTACAGTCCATATTATGCCGAACGTTTATTTCTGCTCTTTATATCTTAACAATTGTTTTAATTCCCGTGACTCTGTGTGAATTTTAAGTTGAGTCATCTTTTTACCGAACACGCATATCACTTTTATGTATTATGACTTTTTGCGTTCGTCATGACTATTTTTAATGGCGGATTCTGACGTCGATAATGGCGGGGGGGGGGGGTTCGGCAAAATTATTGCGCGCATATGCGCTGTATGAAACGCAGCCTATATGATTAATAATAGGGATGGGAGGGACTAACTGCATTTCATTATCTAAATTTTTGAACGGATGTAGCAAAATTGATTTTTTTTAATTTAGAAGGAGGGGGTTTTAACCTCCCCCCTCCCAGGATCCGCCAATGACTATTTTACTCTTAACAATTGCCGATTCTGGGGTGAGTCTTTTCCTTTTCTATTTGATTTACCATTTTAATTTGTTGACTATAAATTACAATTCATTTGCAGTTAAAACCATCTCCACTCAAAATATCCGCTCTTAGCAGCCCGCATATTTTGACATCTTTTCTGTAAAGGAGTCTTTGCCCTAGGCCCTAGGGTCAGCAGTAATGCATTTTTAAGTACCGTAACCTCTGTCAATATATGCTGAAGATGGCTCAAAGCATGGTGTAATTCCACCATGGTTCGAAGGAAGAGCCAAAATATATTTTAATTTAAACACTTATTATGATTAGTATTAAGTTATTTTTGCGCACCACGTACCGCGCCTGATTCGTATTTGCCGCTTTATAATTATTTCTAGTATTGCAAATGATCAAAAAGACATTCCAATTTTTCAAATGTATCTTAATCACTCTTTAAATTTCATGTGTCTATCTGATGATTTATTGTATTATCAGAAATTTGAAGTGTAGATGGATTATAACAAATTGAATGAATAGAAAAGTGAGTTTTGCAAATGCGAAAGAAATCAACAACAAAATAGTAAAAGTAGCAATTTATTGAAATACAAAATTTTACAATTATGCAGAGTGATGATTGATTTTTCGATGGAGTTGGATAATGAAAGTTCGTTTTTCAAAGTTTAATTAAGAATAATCTCACGATGTTTTCGTATAATACGACAATACAAGCAACAATCAGACTCCAACGAGTGTTGAAATATATATTTGTATCTCTTCAGTGCGTAGTTTCTGAATTTATCATACATGTTATATAATATAGATATAAGCATATTTGAAAAAAAGCGAAATCAATATTTTATTCAAATCAAATATCAACTCTGTCGAATAATTCACTCCGCGAAATTATCGAAATTAATTCGGATAGTTACTCGCCGGGCGCTTCTCAATCCAGCTCTTGATGGCTGGTACTTCCTCGACTTTCTTTTGGAGTTGTTTCAGATTCTCATACTTCTCGACGATGTCTTCTTTCATCATCAAGTTCAAGTAATCCAAGAGACCGACGAAAGTGAAATCAGCCCATGATAGAGCACCGCCGACGAAATAACCGCCGTTCTTTTTCACCTGAGCGTCCAGACGTTCCAAATAAAACGGCACCGTCTCCTTGGCAGCTTTAAGTTTCTGTTGTTTAGCCTCTTCGTTGCTCTCGTAGAAGAAAGCAGCCATATCTATTATAAGCAAGAAAACAAGATAAGACAAATGAGGTAGTGCCAAATAGTTCGAATGAAGCATTTCAGTAAATCGAATTTACAACGCAAACGTAGAAAAATATATTTTTTCTCTATGTTACCACCGTTTGCGAATAAATCTGTTCACACAATCCAGATATGAACTCATCAGGATTAAATAATGAAATCAAATAATGAAAGTGAAATAAATCTGTTTTAGAAGAAAATAATCTCCCCTTCTGATAAATAAAAGAATCGGATGACTATTGTATATACAGAATATTATCTACTCACTGGCACGTAAATCGTTTATGGTGTCGACAGTCGAGTCGATTTCCAAAGACTCCCAATCGTTCTTGCCGGCAAGACCACATTGCTTTGCCAAGTAACGGCAGATAGCTAAGGACTGACCGATCTTCTTTTCGTCTACTTCGATTATGGGTACTTTGCCGAATGGCATAGCTGAAAGATAATATTAAATAATGTAATATGTTGTTAAAATTGAACAAGATTTTGTAATAAAAAAGCCATCTGAATTTCTATCGCAATAATTTAAGCAATTGTTTACACATATTAAAAGTTTTGACGGTTAACAATTACGCACTGTTATAAAATTAAGTACAATTACATTCTTAAATCTGAGTATGGCAATACAAATTTTAATTTTTATTCTCATGAGAATCTTCTTTTTCTTAGAAAATTTATTAAACTGCTCTGCTGTCTTTATGATGCTGAAAGATTTTTTTTTTCAACTACAAATCTTACAACATATCAACGATTGATTGATTGCTAGTTTGAATAACGCATATATAATTTCCTTATATCAGCATACTGTTTACGTTGAAATCGTGCGATAAAAGCGTAGCTTTTCATTTGAGAATTGAGAATACAAAGCATTGTATTTGCATAACAATATCGATTGTCCTGAGCAGAGCATTTCAATATATAATAAGAAATAGAAGACTTTATTATCAAAAGAAACAACATTCATTTCCGCTTGTGCGATTTGCAAGAAAGCTCAATGAAAAGGGAAATGTCTCGTTAAGCATCAAACTGTATGGCATAACCCCTGCTACAAAATATTTTATGTTTAAAAATAAATAAGTACGTTAAAAAACAGAGATCTATCGGCGCTTGAGAAGGTAATATAAAAACCATATCTTTACCGCGGATCTGTCGCAACTATTCGTAAATCGGATTTAGGTACGATTGAGCCTGATTAAGCTCGCAGGCAAATACTAACAAGGACATCGTATTAGATGTACATACTCGGCTTAAGTTTTGGCCAATCTTTCGCATCGAAACGTTCATCCACAAACTCGATGCCAGCATAGTTAAACAGGAAGCGAATTGGCTCACCCAATGCCGTGACGGGGAAGTAAGTCAGTTTATAGGAAGGCATGTTGCTAAAAAAAAAAACGCTTGTTATTCTTCTCTTCATCGTCATCATAATTTTAGGAACATGAAGATATCTCAATAGTGAATAATACGCTTGAGTATCTTCCGCTCTCATTAAAGAAATTTTGTTTGCCGAGACGAGCTCCAACATTAAATTTATTTTTTATCGATATTTAATTCTAGGTTCAATCAAATTTATGTAGATCAAAATTTGAAACTTTAAAATCAAGCTTTAACCAATATGATCTTCAATCAAATTAAGTTGAAACTTATAGTTACTCTGGATCTATTAAAATTATTATCAAAATTTAAAATAGTTCAACACAAAAATTTGAATAGTTAAAAACTACTGGCTACTTAGATACCATTTATTAAAAATAAAATTATCATGTATGGTGCGCTATATACAGCAACGCAATCTTTTAATCTATGGGATATAAGTGCAGTTATACATTGCGTGTGATCGTTACAAACGATTTTCTTATCTTTGTTATCAAAAGATAATGATAATGTGACTGGAAAAATTACAGAAATTTGTAGATATAGCATATGTTTTGCAACTTTATATGATCCAGTTGCTCAAAAAATAATTTTAAAGATTTTTTCAGCGAGCCATTTAGTAATGTGTTTAAAACATATTGCGTATAGTGATATGAAATCTTTCTGTATAGAAATACTATGGTTCTATTTAAAGTATCCGAATAAAAGAAATGCACGTCCAAAAAATTGACGTGACATATTAACTATAATTCTCAAATTTTTTAAACTAATGTGATTTTCACGATTCATGCTTCTTAAACTATGCCGTTCCGATATGGATGAAAAATGTTATTATTGAGGCTTTTCTCTGTTTCAATAAATTATTCTCGATTAAAATATGTTTGCGCTCTAACGCGATACTCCAAATGTCACGATTATTTCAAATTAATTTCGTTATAATGACACAACAACTAATTAATCTGCTCACATAAGCATCATTATTTTACCGGCGGATAATTAGCCGGGTAGTGACTGCAAAATAATTGAAGCCATTGATGGAAAAAGGGCACATAGGCTTCTTCCCATACAGCACAGAAATTGCAGCAACGTCGCAGTAACATTGCAGCAACAT
>NJRQ01000267.1:114386-128931 GCA_003063805.1 Aphaenogaster ashmeadi | reverse complement strand
TGTTGTAAAAATATACTTTACTTTGGCCGCGTTCCAAAATTGACTGCCAGTACTGAAAATCTATAGTTCACGTAACGTATATTATAGATTTTCAGTACTGGCAGTCAATTTTGGAACACGCCTTTTAAAAACCACTCTAGTGTACGTCAAAACGACTCATTTGCGGACACGGGTTTATTGACAAAATTAGCTTGTTTTGGTGGTCCTTTATAACCACCTGAAGTTTGTCAGTCTAATGGGACACCCTGTATATATGTATATATTGTATGTATAATACATGCATACCTGAGTCGATTTAGACGATTTACGGAAAAAAACCCATACAGCACAGAAATTGCAGCAACGTCGCAGTAACATTGCAGCAACATAACAATATTGCCGAAATGTTGCTGCAATGTTACTGCGACGTTGCTGCAATTTCTGTGCTGTATGGGAAAATCCGTAGATCCATGAAGACTTAAAAAATTTAATTTTTGTTTATTTTTCTATTTAATTGTTTTTTTATTTAAACAATATATAAAAAGTTGTAAACTAAATAAATAATTATATTTAATCAAATAAACAAAAGACTACTTTTTTACGATTTTATCCCATTTATGGAAAAAGGGCACATGAACCAATTTTTCAAAACTCATAAAAAAACAAATATCATCTTCAAATCATGCAGACCTCTGTTTTCAGAACGTTTGAAGGATATGTTTACTACACCTTTAAAAAAACTTGGTTTTAATTGCATTATTTTTCATTAAGTAATATCCCGAGTAGCACACTTAATAGTTGGCCAACTGTTGGCCGCTGGAAATACAACGTTGGCCGCTGGAAATATAACATTGGCCCAATATTTTGTGCTGCTTGGGATTCTAATGAAAATTTTAAAGTCGATTTTCTCGAAATAGTTTTGGCGTATGTGCCCTTTTTCCATCAATGCCTCAATTTTTCGTAAGATATTGGACACAATATTATGATATATGTAATCTTGATTTAGTCAGTCAAGTTTAAATTTAAAAAGATAAGCTCTACTTACAATTTTGCGAATTCCACAAGAGAAAAGGCGTTTTCAGTAAAGGCGTTTATTACGCTCTACCAGCAGTCACAACGATATGTTCGACGACAACCGACTACTAAACTTCTCTATTCATTTATCTCCCTACCAATTCACTGAAGGACATCCCCACTTTACTTTCGATCGCCTGGACTGCGTTCAAAGATTCTACTCGACGGGTAGAGTACCGTTTATTATACAATTACGATGAAGAAATTTTTGCTTTGTTGTGATTGGTGGATTAAACGCTACTCTACCCGTCGAGCAGGGTTTTCGCACGTAGCACAGAGAAATCATACTACAGAGAAAAGAAAGCAAAAATTTCTTTACAGAGAACAATCCAAAAATATTGTAAACAATCGAAAAGACAATTCTTTAAACGTATCTTAGGGAGCTTTCCAACAAGAGACACTGTTACACAAAAGGCATCTCATTGGCTACATATTATCTTAGATGATGTTTTAGATAATATGTAGCCAATGAGATGCCTTTGTGTAACACAGTGTCTCTTGTTGGAAAGCTCCCTTAACCATCTTTTAAATCTTTTCATGTGTCTAGCTGATGATTTTTGCATTACCTGAAATTAGGAATGTAGACGGATTATAACAAATTAAATGAATGGAAAGGTAAGTTTTGCGGATGCAAAAGAAGTCAACAACAAAACAGATAAAAGTAGCGATTTATTAAAATACAAAATTACGTAATAAAAAAAAAAGTTTGTTTTTCAAGATTCACTAAGGAATAATCTCATGATATTTTTCATATTGTCATACGACAATACAAGCAACAATCAGACTTCTCAACAAGTATTAATGTATACATTAATATCTTCAGTGTGTAGTTTCTGAATCTATACATGTATATAGATATATAGATATAAGCATATTTGGAAAAAAAGCAAAATCAATATTTTATTCAAATCAAATATCAACTCTGTCGAATAATTCACCATCACTCTGCGAAATTATTGGAATTAATTCGGATAGATATTCGCCGGGCGCTTCTCAATCCAGCTCTTGATGGCTGGTACTTCCTCGACTTTCTTTTGCAATTGTTTCAAATTCTCATACTTCTCAACAATGCTCTCTTTCATCATGAAGTCAATGTAATCCAAGATACCGACAAAATATAGATCAGCCCATGTCAGAGCACCGCCGACGAAGTAACCGCCGTTCTTCTTAACTTGAGCGTCCAAACGCTCCAAATAAAACGGCACCGTTTCCTTAGCAGCTTTAGTTTTCTGTTGTTTAGCCTCTTCGTTGCTTTCGTAATGGAAAGCAGCAATATCTATAATATAAGAAAAAAAGATATAAAATAAATGAAATAGTGACAAACAGTTCGAACCAAGCATTTCAGTGAATCAATTTTACAACGCAAATGTAGATAACTTTTTTCTCTATGTTACCACCGTTTGCGAATAAATCTGTTCACACAATCCAGATATGAACTCATCAGGATTAAATAATAAAATCAAGTAATGAAAGTGAAATAAATCTGTTTTAGAAGAAAATCTCCCCTTCTGATAAATGAAAGAATCGGATGACTATTGTATATACAGAATATTATCTACTCACTGGCACGTAAATCGTTTATGGTGTCGACAGTCGAGTCGATTTCCAGAGACTCCCAATCATCCTTACCGACAAGACTACATTGCTTTGCCAAGTAACGACAGATAGCTAAGGACTGATCCATCTTCTTTCCGTCTACTTCGATTACGGGTACTTTGCCGAATGGCATAGCTGAAAAATAATATTAAGTAATGTAATATATTGTTAAAAGCGAGTAAGATTTGCTATTTAGATTTATATCGCAATAATTTATATCTACAGCAATTGTCTGTACACACACATTAAGAATCTTGACGGCTAATATAATTAAAATTAAGTACAATTACATTTTTAAGTCCGAGTATGGCAATACGAATTCTAATTTTTATCATGGCGATCATTTTTTTCTATTAAAAAATTTATTAAAAACATTGCAATACGTGATAAGAAATAGAAGGCTTTATTGTCGAATAAAATAACAATCATTTCTTTCAGTTCATAACATTCGGTTCTATCGTTTACAAGAAAGCTGAATGGAAAGGTATGTAAATGTCTCCTTAAAACCACCAAACTGTGTGGCATAATCCCAGCGTCAAAATATTTTATGTTTAAAAATAAAGAAGTACGTTAGAGAACAGAAGATTAATCGATGCTTGAGAAGATAATATGAAAATCATATTTTTTTGCCACATTCTGTCGCAACTATTCATAAATCAGATTTCAGATACAATCGGATTAAACTCGTGACAGAACGCTAATAGGAGCATATAGTATCAATATTAATCACATGTACATACTTGGCTTCAGTTTTGGCCAATCTTTCCTATCGAAACGTTCATCCTCAAATTCGATGCCAGCATAGCTAAACAGGAAGCGAATTGGCTCAGCCAATGCCGTGAGGGGGTAGTAAGTCAGCTTATAGGAAGGCATGTTGCTGAAAGAAAAAACGCTTGTTATTCTTCTCTTCATAATCATTATAATTCGAAGATCATGAAGAGATTTCAACATGGCGGACAATACGCTTCAATATATCTTTCGGTCAATATCTTCCATTAAAGAAATTTTATTTGTTAAGACAAAGTTTAGCTTTAAATTTATCTTTTATAATAATATTTAATTCTATAGATTTAACCAAATTTATATACATCGAAATTTGAGCCAGACTTTAAAAATCAATCTTTAACCAATATCATCTTTAATTAAGTTATACTACTCAAACTTTTGTCAAATTGTTTGAAATTTTGATGACAATTTCAATACATCTAGAGTAACTTAAATTTTAACTTAATTTATTTCTTAATTAAGTTAAAATTTAAGTTACTCTAGATGTATTGAAATTGTCATCAAAATTTCAAACAATTTGACAAAAGTTTGAGTAGTTATAAAACCATAAGGTTGCATAAATACCGTTGATTAAAAACAAAATTATCATATACGGTCCTATACACAGCAATGCAAACTCTTTTAATCTGTAAGGATGCAGTTATACTGTGTGATAACGAGTAATCGTTACAAGTCATATTTCCTTATCTGTTATCAAACTGAATACATGACTGGAAATATTGCACAGATATTTCTATATACAGTATATATACTCAGTCTTTTGCAACCTTCATGATTGAAACATATTGCACAATAGTGATGCGAGATCTTTATGGAAATGTAAAGTTTCTATTTAAAATACCCCGTGCAAGTGCACGTTCAATTGACGTATCATTACGCAGTTCTCGATATTTCTTAACGATACTTATTTATCACGATTTATGCTTTATAAAATAAACGGTTCTAATATTGATGAAGACCGCCATTATTGAGGCGGTTCTCTCTTCGAGCTTCGAGGTCATTCTTGATTAGTACCCATGTATATATTCACTGTAATGCGATACTCTACCAAATACCGCTATTATTCCAACTCTGAATCGATCTCGTCGTTATTATTGCCCCATCATGATGATAGAGAATAACTATAATTAATTAATCCGCTTCCACAAGCGGTACTAATTTGCCGGCCGGTAATTAGCCGGGCGGTACCCACGAAACGTTTTTGCGCGAGATATTCGACGTGATATCGCGATATTTACAGCCTTGATTTAGCTTGTCAAATATAAATCTGAAGGAATAAGAATAGGCAAGTTCTACTTACAATTTGGCGAATTCTACGCAGAAGACAGAAAAGGCGTTGCGCTGTTACAGCAGTTACCAACGGTAATGTTCGACAGTAGAACCTGGCAGAACCGGCTCTCACTCTCCTCTATTTATTTATCTCCCTACCACTCTACCAGTTCTTTATCCCCACTTTGTCCTTGCTACGTGGCTTACTTTTGCGCGATTTTCCGGCGCATGCGCGTCCTCATCACTCTTGCACGCATGCGCAGTTGACCACGTCAATGCCTGAACAGACTCGTGTTAAAACGGAATATAGGACACTTTATGGGGCCTATTACAATTTATGTTTTTTTTGTTTTTATGCATACACACACATATATATATATATATATAAATGTTACTAATGTACACATATATAGCAAAAGACCTTTTTTTTTAACATTATAATGATTTGAACAAATAAATTTGTTAAGTGTAAAATTAATTATATATTTCTATTTCTTCCGTATAGCCATTATAAAAGCTTCCTAATATTCTTAAACAATTATTATTGTTAAACAATTTATTATTATTGATGATATATACATGTATAATTTTCTACTTTAGGTATATATTTATATATATATAAGGTATATATTATTACTTTATATATTATCATTCAATATTTGACACTATTTTAACTCTATTTTAATATAAAACATTTCATTTATCAGTGTAAACTAGTGTTAAGCCTTGTGTCCACGATGCTAGAAATCGGTCCGAGATCTCGGACGGAGAGAGAATTAACCAATCGCTTTGATCAATTGGTCGAATTGTTCAAATGCGATTGGTCAATTCTCTCTCCGTCCGAGATCTCGGACCGATTTCTAGCATCGTGGACACAAGGCTTTAGAGAAATTATAATTATTGAATAATGTATAACAATTTTTATAAGCAAATATTTATAAATGTGTTTATATTTGATAAATACATTTACAAACATCTGTTATTTTAGAGAAACTTGTTCAATATCCTTTATTTCCTATTCTATTCTCGTGAGGGGTGTAACGATACCAAATATTTCTGAATCATATGTACGTTACTGTGCTACGTTATTGCGCATGCGTCGGAAAATCGCGCAATCTGGGATCACTGCAGTTTCGATTTTCGATGTGGCTCCAGAGGAAACTTACTAGAGAGATACAAGCAGGCAAGATACAATTTTGAAAAAATATACATAAATAAAAGGATCGAAAAGATATTCCAGGTTTTCAAACGTATCTCAGCCACTCCTTAAACGTCTTTCAGGTGTCTTCCTGATAATCTGAAACGTTATATCATCAAACAGCTCGTATCATATATGAGTAGCGATGCTGACAAAGATAGACTATACGATGGACCGTTGAGAGGAAAGCATGAAGATTCTAGAAATATCCGTCCGCAATTTTATGTGTAAGATATCATTCAAGAACTATCGCACTCATATTTTTGGGAATTATCACGCGCTCGATATTTCAGATTAAATATAACTTGTGTTGGTGAAGATATCCTGAAGAATATTGAAGACGAAGTAAAGATAAAAATGTCATTTTCGCTTATTTTTACATATTAAATACATGCGATATTTAAAAATTATTTCTTTTTTTTATCAAAATGTAAGCAACAACATAATCAGTAAAAGGCAAATCTGTACATATACAGTCAACATTACATATACGCGTTCGAGCACTTAATAAAAAAATTAAATCGACGATGCGAAGAATTTTAATTTAACATAATTCGGGAAATGAATAAACTATATAGGTGCAAAATTTATTTATTTAACCATGTTGTATATACGAATTAGAAATTTGAGACTTGCTGAATATGTATTTTGTTACGAAAGTTATAAAAATTATTTTTGAACAAAACAAAACTCGCATAAGAATTCATGATCGTCCGAACTTTGCTCGATTCGATAGACGAATCATCCGTATAATGATTACAGGATCATATGTACAGAGAGAAATAACAATCCGATAATTACAATATAACATTACACATTGTAAAATATTTCCGTATAACAGCTATGCAGATTAATAAGAATTCTGCCGTATAAAAATTTCTAATAATCGTACGATACAAATATACATTTTATACCCATCTTCCCATATTGTAATGTATCCCGGTAAAAAATTGTTCATATATAAAAATATATTTAAATATGTAAAAATAATTTTTGCATTGTTTTTTTACAAAAAGTAAAATTACAATTAGATTATACAATATTCTATATATAATTTTACTATACAATTACATTTATATATAATTATATATAAGCAATTTTTATCTCATTTCTTCAAATTTTATTTTTTATAAAAAAACAATGCAAAAATTATTCTTTTAATCATTTTTTTTTAAATTCTTCTTAGTATTTTTCCAATATACACACAAACAGAAATTATTAAGAAAAGGAAAATATGGATATATTTTATATATAAATATAATTATATATACTTATATATGTTTATATATAGAAAATTTTTTACTGGGACAATACAAAACATGTACTTATCTTTAATAATTATTATTGAAAGAGAAAGCAATACGCGGCTATATTCGAAGTGTAAAATATATCTTGACAAGTGTCGTTAAAAAGGGGATATTTATCACAGTAGTCTTGATTCGCTCGTACGCTTTCCTAAGAATGAAACATCTGTCCGATGATAGAGAAGTTCCTGACGGCAGAACTCATTTCGGACATGTCGACATTCGGGTGTAGACCCGACGAGACGATCGTGGTCGCGTTAGCCGCTGCATGCGCGTTCATTCGCTGAACGTTATCCATGTAGCCCTTGTTCGCCTGTACGTTGCTATTAATGACGTTCAGGTGAGCCTGAGGCAGCGTGGTGATGATAGGCGCGACAACCGAAGAAGTGGACGCCACGGAAATACCGCCGGTGGTCTGAGGGGATTGACTGTAGGAGATCTGCTGTTGCTGCTGTTGTGCGTTTTGCGCAACCCCCGGCTGATAATTATTGTACTGCGCCTTGCACTTCTTCTCGTGTACGAACAGACTGCCAGAATGACTGTACGCGGTGCCGCAAATTTTACATGCATACGGCTTTTCGCCCGTGTGCGTGAATCTGTGCTCCTTCAAGTACTTCAATCGACGGAACGACTTGCCGCAGGTCTTGCAGTGATAATTCGCCTCGCCGGTGTGCGTAGTGATGTGTGCCTTGAGGGTGCACGATTTGGCGAATGCGGCACTGCAGTATTGACAGACGAACGGCCGATCACCCGTGTGGGTCCTCTCGTGATTGATGCAGTTCGAGTTGGACGTGAAGCCACGGCCGCAGTACTTGCACACGTGCGGCTTGTAACCCGTGTGCGTTCTCATGTGGAACATGAGGCCGGTATTCTGCCGGAACGTCTTGCTGCATATGTGGCATAGAAAACGCTTGAAGTTCGCGTCCTGCTGCTCCTTGGCGCGTTCATGAATTCGCAGATGCTTGTGCAGCTTGATCTCCTTCTCGAACGACTTGTTACACTCCTCGCAGGTGTACGGCTTCGACTTTTCGTTGCTCTTCTCCTGATCCTTGTACGCGCAATTACACACGGCACCGCAGCTCGTGCAGCATTCGTCTTGCCTGCCGTGCGCGTTCATTTGATGTTTCAACAAAGATTTCTTCGTATCATATGATTTTCCGCAGATTCTACACGGGAAGCCCTTGCCCTCGTTATCAGAATCCAATTCCTCCCTTATCCATGTGTTTATCAGCTTGATAGCCGACTTGTCATCAGGCGGTTTCTGCGGCTCCAAGCACATCTTGGTTTCGTCGTGACCATATCGATCCATGTGGCTCTTGAGCCGGTCCTGTCGGAAAAACTTCATATTGCAGACGTTGCAGACATATTTCTTCTCGTCGTGTACTAGCAGATGACGTTGAAGCGACCTTTCAGTACGATAACTCTTGCTACAATGTTTGCAGCGGAAGAGCGACGCGTCGTCGAAAGACTCGGTTTTGTCATCGCTGGAGTCGCTATTTACCAAATCCGAGTCTCTCTGTTCCACTCTCGTATTGTTCCGTTTTCTTAGCTCTCTCGTTGTGCCATCGTTTTCACTTTGTAACAACTGTCCATCGTGCGCCATTTCTTCGTCTTCATCTATCGTAAGTGACGTTTCAAAAGACTCTGGATTATTTTCCAATTTTCTCTTGTCCCGTATCTCTTTCAATATAGAGAAAACATCCTTGGGGTACGCCTTCTTGTGAGTATTCAAGTGCCTAACCATGGTGTCGATCTTCCTGAAACTCTTGTTGCAGATTTTGCATGACACCGGTTTCGGCTTCTCCTTCGCTCTGTGCAGATTAATGTGCTTATGTAATTTATCCAGACAGAAGAATTGCTTATCACAGCTATCGCATTTGAACTCTTTATCGTTATGGGTCGACGTGTGTCTATCTAAAGACTTTTTACTGGAATAAAATCTATCACATTTCTGACATTTATATTGTAATTCGAGTTCGGACGTTCTGCCGCGGACATTTCTCACCTTTGTTTGATACTCGCTATCGCTGCTGTCGCGTTTGACGTTCACACTCTTTTTGATATATCGTCTCTGTCTCTCTTTATAATTCCTCAAATTTTCTATAGATGTGACCCTTTTAAACATAGCTAATCTTCTCGTTCTATAAAGATCCTTTTTAGCTATTTTGTCATGTTCTACTTGTTCTACTTTATATTTACTATCGCAGTCTAAATCCATTTCATTATCTACTAAAACATCCTCGGTATGCTTGGTTTGTTCGAAAGTATCAGGTATTTGTCCTTGTCTCATGATATTTGATTGCATATTTTTCTCTACCTTAACTTCATTATGTACACTTAAGTCTGTATTGTCCTCCGAACCGATTACATCCAAGACAAAAGATTGCTCAGTTTGACAACACTGATCCTGCAAAGCAAAAGATACATGCTTGACAGCCTGAACAGTACTGAGATTATTATTTTACTCGTATAGAAGTGAAGGTACTTTTGTAGGAATGCAATTGCTGGCAACGTTTGTCCTCAAGGCTTTCCCGTACAGCTTCCTGAGTTCTATGTCCGCCTTCTGGCATTGTTTCCTCAATTCGTAGGCGACGTTAACTTTCACCACGCACTCGAGGCAGATATTGGTGGGCAAGCCATCATCTTCCAGGACCTGGATAAGAAAAGAGAAATCGTTTCGCAGTCTGCATGTGAAGTAAACAAGAGATGCAGGTGGAAAACAAACCTCCACGCCGCAGCATAGCTGCAGCTTCTCCGACAGCCCAGAGGGGTTTCCCGGGTCGTCCCAGTTCCTGCGGAAGATACACTGATTGTTGTGGTCCACGGTCAGGCAGACGCGGCAAAGGCTGGTGTCCGAAATCGCCCGCGTCAACATCCTGCTGCCGATCTATATAGAGATCGACGTGTGCGAACTGCGAACGAGCTTAATTCCTCTCGCCTCTCTGTTGTCGTCGTCCTCGTCGTTTCCGGGGGAAAGCGAGCGCCTGCGCGCCAAACGTTCGTCGACGTTTTCACGAGCTCGGCGATCCTCGACGCAACGTCATCGTCGGGGACTCCGCAACGCTGGCCGCCACAGTCGCACACAAGCCGCGTTGTCGCTGCTTTTTGATTTTTCTTTTCCCTGGCTGGTGCGTCCCTGGACCTGGACGCGGTAGCTTCTGCAGCGCTGCCTGCTGTCGCTCGTTCGAACTAGACTGTCGCTGTGGTTTGCTCGGCTCGACAGTTTGACGTTTCGAGGGATGTATGTTGTAGCCGACGTGCCCGTCCATCCCAATAGTTATCGTTAAAATAGTGTTATTCTACCATCGTTATGCCTGTAAGTCTTCGCACTTTGCATCACCATAAGTGAGCGGTGTTTCAAAGTAAACGCAGCAACGCAGGGCGTCACCCCATTAACATAACCAAAGTGTGGTGTCACTTCTTTTTCAGCCTAGATTTCTGCTATTATCTCTATCTCTATTGAACATTTACTAAATTAAAAATTATATTATTTGGATAGGGTACAAATATTATATTATTTGGGTGGCAAACAATCCTTGAATGGCAGAATAAAAACATAGAGCGAACATGTAGAATTTACAAGTGACTGGATTAGTCATCCATCTGGTTTGTAATATCTTAAGTCTTCTTGCTTACATGTTGTTTCAATATTTTAGGCATATCATTCGAGTTTCACAAAGAGCCATGGCACCATTGGAAACATGGCTCTACTGCCGATCAAAACTACATTTAGGGGTCCTGCGCCTCCTTTCAACAACAAAGAACAGGACATCATCGACGAGGCATTATATTTCTTCAAAGCAAATGTGTTCTTCAGAACATACGAGATTAAGGTAACACATTTAAAGACTCAATTCTGTCGTGAGACAACATAACTCGGTTTGTGCATCAAGTTATGTTTTCGTTGCAGAGCGAGGCTGACAGAGTTTTAATCTATATCACCCTATTTATTACCGAATGTCTGAAGAAGCTACAAAAGTGTGCGACCCAGCCACAAGCCATGAATGAGATGTTTTCCCTTGCTATCTCCAAATTTGATATTCCCGGTGATGCTGGCTTTCCCTTGAATTCTGTATATGCCAAACCAAGTAGTCCTGCTGAAGCTGGTAATTACTGAGCTTATGGAACAGTTTGGGAATTAACAGTAATAAAAAAATGCACATGTATTTCCAGTTAATATAACGTTACTTTCAATTTTAGATCTCATGAGGCAGTATCTTTATCAAATCAGACAGGAAACGGCTGTTAGGATTGTTGAAAAAGTATACGGCGAGGAAGGGAAGCCGAGCAAATGGTGGCTTTGTTTTGCAAAAAAGAAATTCATGGACAAGTCACTATCTGGACCCGGCCAATGAGTTATTTCCTTTATATTGTTTTAAAAATGTGCAAGATTGAAAAATAAACCAGTTAAAAAAATCATTTTTTATCTGCTTCATCACGTTTTTGTTATATTAGAAATACTTAAAATGTTTTCAGGAAACTACATCTACGGTACAGAAAGGAAAACCGAGGAATACCAAAGTTTTACAAGTTTTAAGAAAGAGATATTTATTTTTTTTACAGGATACGCCACGATATTGATACAACGTAATGCACAGCAATAAAATGATGTATCTTGCATTGTGAAGGTTACAAACAAAATAATTATCGCTTCCTGCGGAGAGACAGCGTGTTTCGTCTCTTCCAGGCCGCACGGCGCGAACCACCGATCGTTTGCGAATATCGATGTCCTTTACCTAATCCGCGAGAGCTTCTGCCGGCGGAGGTCTTACCACGGAGCTCACGGTGCTTGTGCACCGCGTTGCATACCCAATTCACCTTAGGATCGTTACGAATTGCCTGGAATAAAAGTGGGAAATGTTTAGAATGTACGGCAAACCAATTCCTAAAAAATGATTCTCTTTATGTTGTGGTCAGACATCCAAGGAAGATAAAAAATCATGTGGTGTTCACATTCATTAGTGATATAAAATATCATCATATTGTCAAATGAAAAAGAGTATCAGATATCAGTTTGTATATAATTGTAATAAAACAGTAGTTTTTTGCTTTTTATGTGATAAGAGCTATAAATTAGTTCTGAATATTACCTTGTGGGCAGGATCGACCAGAATAACTTCATAATATTTGTATGAGGAGTCTTGAGCTACCCAGTAGCTGTTCAACACTCGCAATCCACCGCAACGGCGGCCGACGCGTTCCTGCAAAGAAATATTGTTAGTGAAAAATTGTAGTCAAAAAGAAAGATATCTTCAAACTGATAGCAACTTCAGACATCCAAGGAAGAAAAAGAATCAATGTTGTTCATTATGAAAACATCTATCATCATTTTTTGAAGTACAAAGATAAGATTTATTGATGTTATTTATTGATGTTAACCAATATTAATAAAGCTACAATTGCTGCGATTAAAATGTCTGTAATCAGAAGGTACAGCTGTTTCCCCATTTCAAGGTAAGAGTGGTGCATGGTACAATTCATCATATAAGATTTCTAAATCATTTTTATGCAACTTTAATTATGTTTATTCCAATATCTTACCTCGGCAACCGACTGCAGCTTCCTGGTTGGTTTCAATTGGTTGACACCATGGCTCTTCGGCTTGCCATAGGTCGCACCCTTAGGAACTGGACGCTTGCGTCCACCGCGGCGTACACGGATTCTGAAGATAACAAAACCTGCACAGAAATAAGATATTGCGTTTAGTCTCCATTTACAATTTTATACTACTCACATAAAGTTAATTTGTCAAATATATCAGTATATACACATGGTAGGTATAAATCTCTCCACAAAACTGTCAGAGTGGTGCAAGTCCAAAATCATCATTTAATTTTCACATATAATCATGCAAAATTGCATATGTTCTGATGTTAGGAGCCATAAGGCAATTCAGTATAATTATATAATTACATTAAAGAATTGCTTATTCCTGTAAGTGTAAGAAAAATTTGAAATCATACTCATTCCTCATAAAATAAAAAGTGTATAAAAGACATTCAAATAAAAAAACCAATTTGATAAATTTAGAAATTTCCATGACTGCCACAAGTTGCCAGTAGAGGTTGCCAGAATACATTGACTCAAAAATGAAAGTGTCTGTTTCCACTGTACGTGCCTAAAGCCTTGTGTCCACGATGCTAGAAATCGATCCGAGATCTCGGATGAAGAGAGAATTGACCAATCGCATTGACCAATTGGCGGAATTGTTTAAATGAGTGTGTTCAGGAAACACAACCGTTGCAGCATCGTCTTGTCAACACTCGATGTTGATTTGTTGGTTCCAGAAGTAAGACCAATCACGTTCGATTGCTCACTCAACGGTTGTGTCTCCTGAATGCAGCCAATGTGATTGGTCAATTCTCTCTCCGTCTAAGATCTCGGACCGATTTCTAGCATCGTGGACACAAGACTTTAGAAGCAAACATTTCATCATATAAATGTTATTCACTAAACTTTGGCTCCTAAATATTTTTGTACAATCGAATTGAATATTTTCACACGATTATGCTTTTAATCTAGCGGACAAGTGGCGATTCTTACCTTGCTTGGCTTTGTAGCCCAAACGACGAGCTTTGTCTGGTCTAGATGGCCTAGGGGCACGGTGCATCTTGGTCAACTGGCGGTACTGCCAGCATCTTATGCGCAGCAAGAAGCGGAGCACATCGCTCTGCTTCTTGCGATACAGCTCCTGCATATACTTATACGCACCCATCGCGAATCCCTAGACACAAGTAATGAACAGATGATTAAACAATGTATTATTTACAATTCCTACATTACAAAAATTTCATATAAACAATTCTTTCTTTTCCTAACAAAACGCGTATGCACTTAAATCGCTATTTTTGCCGAAGGCATGCTTCGCAAAACGTGCCAGGGATCATCGAGGGTGAAAAACGTCGAGCACGAGTATGGCAGGCATCCTCGAGGTTAGCGTTTCCGCTGCGGCGAATATAATAGATCAACGGGAGGATCTACGAAAAATATGAGGGGATCTCGAATTGGGAAGCTTGGTGAACGATCTACTCGCGATCCCGACGCTCGTAAAATCTAGGATGTCTGTAATAAAACGCGATTTCCAACGTATCATCACTCACCCCACGCGAGTCGAAACAGAAGAAAGGAATCCGGCTTTCGCTGATGGAGCCACCTTACAAGATGGCGCCAATGTTCTCCACGTCACTCTCAGAGACCTCTGAAACGCGGAGCGAGAATCGCGTGCGCGAACACCTGTCGATATCCAAGACAAAATGGCGGGACATAACATATAGGCTGCGTTCGGCGAGCACGCTTTTAGCGCTATGAGCGTGCTCTGTCCTTGTTCAACTTTCAATAG
>NJRQ01000267.1:88252-110962 GCA_003063805.1 Aphaenogaster ashmeadi | reverse complement strand
GCACGCGGGTAGGGACATCTAAGAGTAATAATTTCCATACATTTCATTACATGGCAGCATCTCTGTAAAGAGATATCGACCGTATCCCATTAAACCCCGTGGTCCCATTATGCCCCGCCTTTCCCATCATACTTTTTAAAAGAACAACTGTTTTTTTTTACACTAATTGATTCATCTCATTATTCTGTGCATAAAAATATTAAGGTATGATTATCAAAAAACGAACAGTTTACGAAATATTTTTTATTACATGTCAAAATATATCAAAATAAAGTATAAAATATTTCGAAAACTATTGATTTTTTAATAACTTTACCACACTTTTATACAACCAAATAACCAGAAGAATTATTGTATGAAGAAAATCATATAATTCCATTTAAAAAAACAAAGGTTACTTTAAAATCTCAGGAACATCTCCACCTAGAAAAAACGTGCGTCAATTATAAGATTTTCCCCCCGAAACAAAGTAATTTACATTGTCTACGCGTAACTGTAGAGTCTCTCTACAAGTGTAGACTATTATAGTTACATGTAAACGCCGAACCCTGATTAAAAGTAACAAGAGCAAGTTATAACATGCTTATAAAAAAATATTAAGAACAAGATAGAAAAGCATAAGAAAAAGATAAAAGTTTGCACAATGGCATATATAATAATCTTCAATCATTTCCTAAAAAGTAATAACAAGGTATATATCATTTGATATCCAATTTATAAGTATCGAAAATAAACTGATTTAGAATATGCAAAACTCTTACACAACGATTTAAATCTTTTATGTCCATTTCCACCAATGTAGATTAACTTTAATCTCGGTTTAACTTACTCTTTATCTTTTTATAGTTCTAAGAATTAGAAAAAGATAAAGAGTAAGTTAAACCCCCGAGATTAAAGTTAATCTACATTGGTGGAAATGGACGTTAGTATCTTATTAGTTTCTATTATTTTCGCGGTGCCTTTTCCCTTATCTTTTGTTTATGAGGAATTTTTCTCACGAAAAAATATTATCATCCTTAACGTCGTATCCTATAAGCATACACTACCTTTCAAATGTTTCAGCACATTTATTTATATTTTTGCTAACAAATTCAATTTTTTATACTACTTATAAATATCCAATTTTTTATAATATAAAATAAAAAGTTATGATATATTTTCTTATTTTCGGTCACGGAAATACTCAACAAGGTCTCAAAGCCCGAAGAGATTACTTTAAGGAGTCAAAAATCTAAAAGAAATAAATAAATTCTTTTTCTCAGTTTCAATAAAAATATGTAATAATAAATTAACATAATATATCCAAACTATTCATATTCAAAATTCGACCGAGCAACTTCTCCGTGGTGCACGGGTCATACAAACGTCGACAATATCGTCAAAATTGTCAAAAAAAGAAAACAGAATTTACTTTAAATTATGATATCAGCAAATAATCGCTGTAGAGCAATGTTCTTTCTTTCATTTGAAAGAGCGAACCACGTACTCTAATGTCTAATTTATCCAATGTAGTTTATATTTAATCTCGGGTTAACTTACTTTTTATTTTTTTCTAGTTCTAAGAATTAGAAAAAAATAAAGAGTAAATTAAACAGAAATTAAAGATATAACACATTGGTAGAAATGGATATAAAATGGTGTCATGAACCATGTTCTGCGATTTTTTGCCTACTCCATGAAAGATTGCAAATTTCAAAATTTTGAATGTCTCACACATGTCCTTATTCAAAGTTCCGTTCAAACTTCTGGGAATTGATTAAAAATTGACCAAATCTTATAGTAGAGGCTTTGACCTTTAAAATCCTTTCTTCATTTTTTACATTAATTATTCGTTTGAATAGTATTCATATTTTATTCTTTATATAACAAAATTTCTATAAACGGAGAGTGCGCTAAAACTTTTGAACGATAGTGTATACTCCTTTTTCTATTATTATATTTTTTCTATACACCTGCACACGAAGATAACACGCGAATCGATACGTGCAGATTGATAATTTCGATCGACGGTTATATATATCGACAAACGCGCGTTTCATTCTCAATAACTATCACTATGTTTTCCATTACCGGTCTTGTAATCGCGTGTCTGATATATCACAACGCTCATGGTAAGCATATTTGTAACCATCTTGTTAATGAGGAGATGTTAATGAGGAAATTTCAACGCTTCACGAGAAATTCGAGCGTGTATTACAACAATATTGTTCGAATATACGTTACGTAACTTCCGTCGCGCACTTACCTGATATTGTATCTGAATGAGTTGTATTTTGTCTCAATTTAAATATCGAAAATATCACAATAATTATTAGACAAATTATGTGTTTAGCGCTTATCATAGGTATATCTTAAAAATGATGAAGCGATCTGCTGGGCATTTATTGCACATTTTAACGACGTAGCGATTTTACCTCTAATTTTGAAGATTTTGTTAAGATATACAGGGTGACCCATTTTAATCTATAAATTAAAATATCCTGGAAATGACTTTGAGTTAAATAAATTGAATACGGTGTTGAAGGAGTTCGAAGGGATCGTTAAAATATCGCAGAAAAAGTTTGATAAGTGGAGGAGTCTTGGAGATTTCAAGATCATCTTTCTTTTTCTAAATGGAAGAAAATACATAGTTGCTTTTCAAAAACAATGATACAATTTACAATATGCAATTACATATTTTTTTGAAAAACAACTATGTTTTTTTTTCTTTACACCAATTGGTTTATCTCATTATTCTGTGCATAAAAGTATTAAGATATGATTATCAAAATATTAATAGTTTACGAGATATTTTATATTTCATTTCAAAATATGCCAGAATAAAGAATAAAATATCTCGTAAACTATTGACTTTTTGACAATTCTACTTTAATACTTTTATATGCAAAATAACTAAAGGAATCATATATATTATCTAAAAAAATAATATAATTTCATTTAAAAAAACAAAGATGACCTTAAAAAATCCAAGACTCCTCCGCCTATCGAATTTTTTCTGCAATGTTCTAATGACCTCTTCGAACTCCTTCAACACCTATGTGTTCAATTATTTAAACTCAAAGTCATTTCCAAAATATTTTGATTTATAGATTAAAATAGGTCACCCTGTATATTCGCGCGCTCATTTCGTACTTATCGTATTTTAAGACGGAATCTATATCATCATATAAAAATAAATATTAAAATAAAAAATAAAAGTAATATATAAAGAAATAAAAGTTAATTTGGAATTGATATTTTTAGCAACGTATTGTACAGATAATAAAAATATTTTCAATCGACAGGTTTGCCAGATACGCAAATCGTCGGCACCTATGCTCCAGGCATCCCATATCCTTTCCAAGCATCATTGATGTATATATCAGACTCAAATGTTAAAGCGCATTTGTGCGGTGGAGCTATCGTCAGCAAGAATTATGTCATTACCGCTGCGCATTGCTTGTATCGGTAAGCATATTCTTTTTTCCTTTCAGCCCAAAACATTCAACTAATTCTTATCCAAATAATTATTACATGTTGAATATAATTTTATAAGTAAGAAAAGAAAGCTATCATTATGCATTATTTAAATGTAAATTTACTGGAATGAAATTATAAAAAAACGAAAAATTTGGGAAAGCAAACTTTCGATATCTTAAGATATGTGATATGTATATTATAATTGTATATATATATAATTAACATACCGCTTCCCTTAAACATTCAGGCATATGTATTGTTTGGATTAGCTTTTAAATTAAATACACAGGAAATAGTGTATAATCTACTATTGATTGTTACAGTCTGCCTAGTTTATTCAAGTTAGTCGTTGACGTTGGAACGGGTTCTAGCAGTGCTACATATGCAATTAATGCCATAATAATACATCCTCATTACATCCCGACTATGCTATATATTTACGATATTGGTTTAATTAATCTAAAGGAATCCATCAGCTTTAACTTACACATCAGTAAGATAAATTTAATATCTTATGACCGTGATTTCGAAGATGTTGATTTCATAGCCATTGGTTGGAACACTTTAAACTGGGTAAATATAAGAAATCCATCTTATTTTTGTTTAAAATCATCTAAAATCGTATGAGAGCTTGTTTTGACAAGTATCATATCAAAGTTCCCGAGAGCTTTTAAGAACGATATAGATTCTTTATCATTTCTATTTCAAAACCAGAATATCACACAAGCATTAAGTTAAAGCACTTTTTTAGCTGGAAGTCTCGATTCGAAGTAACCTGCAACAGGCGAGCGGACTTAATGTGACGGGAGTTTCTCAAACGACGTGCGGCGAAAAATATGATAAACATATCACCCATCTTCATGTATGTACCCAAGATAACTCAATATGCAACGTAAGTATATCATAAAATAAATCGTGTATACGTTTATCCCATAACAACGCTTATTTCGCTATAAATTATAAAAATGAAGTTTATTAAAAAAAAGAAAGTAATCGTCGTTGCTTGATCTATGTTGGTATCAGGTTGATATCAGGGAATAACAAATAAAATTTCTATCATTCAGATAATTTGTCAGAACTAATTATTTCTAATAGATAAGTAGTTAATTTACAAAACAACTTTGAAATCACATGATAATTATTTATGTCACATACTGAGGATCGAAATATCAATGAAAAATTCTGGCGAACGTTAGTTTAGTAAATATATATGTTATCTCGGCAGGGTGATGCCGGTGGTTTGCTCACTCTCAACGACACCCTAGTTGGCATCATGTCCTCTAATGGCATAATGCCATGCCGCGACTATCCAGATGTGTACACCAGAGTATACTTCTACCAATCATGGATTAACAACCTTATTAATGCACGCTAGATCCAATAATCGAACATTATTCTCGGACTTCATACGTTTATATGCAATTCCTGCAGAAGATTACCCGGGGCTGTATCGATACGCAGAATCTGGGTCAAGCTCAAAATTACGTCGGAATGCAAAAGCATGTCGCCCCTATGATTCCGGCTGCAATACTGACGCATCACGAAACATCCTTTGCAAATAATGAAAGAACTTATTCCCACATTCCAAATGCTTCCAGACTCCCATAAATATAATATAAGTATATATAATAAATATAATATAATATATAAATATATATAACTCGCTTAAATGTGATACGATTTCTTTAATTTCCTCTTTCTTTTCTTCTTCATTTAAACTTCCAATTTGGACTGAATTAGATCGATTTAAGACAATTTTTTTTCAATCCTGCTTTCTTCATCATTATTTTTACTGTTATTTATTTATATCTGGGAATAGATAAGAAAAGAAATAATATTTTACATCTTGTCATATCGCGCGTAATAGACCGTTATTATATTTTTAAAAGACATGCCCATAAATATGTCCGTAAATATAAATATGTCTATTAACTATTTATTAGTTAGGTATCTATAAAGACTGTAAAGGGGATATCTTTACACGTAGATTTCACTTTTTCTTCTTCATAACTTCCTGCAGTCTTCGATCTAAATTTATTTTTAACCCTTCTTTTTTATCATTATTTTTTCTCTGCTACTTATTTATATCTGGTAACAGATAACGAAAGGGATGGTATTATATTGTTAATATTTTGCCATATGTTCTCATGTTGTGTATAATAAATTGCTATGACCGTATTTTTAAAAGACATGAAATATGCTTATTAATTATTTATTTATTAAATATCTATAGAAGACTAACTTTATACGCAGATTTCACATAGATATTTTCAAAATGTATTTAAGATTTTTTAATTTTATTAGGATAATTTCTTTTATATATATCTCTCTCTCTCTCTCTCTCTCTTCTCCATCTGATCTATTTTTGATTTCGTTTGAGCGTGTTTCATTCATGAAAGCACCATTTTATTCATTCAATTTTATTCTCTTTCAAAGCGAAATCACTCAAGAATCATTCCGTACATTCACTGCATTCCTAACAGCACGTCTGCTCTTTCCAGCTACGATAAATTTTATTTCTTCTGCAATTCTAAAGCAAAAGGGAGCAAAAAGGAATATCAATCTCTATATGTTCAATCTTTGATATATGTATATTAGAAGGAAAGAAAAAAAGAAGAAAGAGGAAAATTGCACGGTGAGACACGGTGTTGTTGCGCGAGGAAAATCTACGCGTCTACATGTTCACCGACGAAGCTGGTTGCACCCCCGCGGAAGATTCCGCGACGACGAAACGGCGCGGTCGCAATATCGAGCGACCCGGTGACCTCTCCGGCCGGTGGAATTGATTATTTTCAGGAGAGAGAGAGAGTCCCCCCTTTGAAATGTAGCGTCGGCTAGGCATGACGCCGGCTAAGTAGTCCATCATGGAGAGCCGCTCGGGCAGCATAAAGGACCCGATGTACTATCCGGAGAACGACGGCACGTCAAGCGGCGGCGGTGGCAGCGTCGGTGGCGAACAGCAGGACAAGAGTCAGCGCAGCTCGCTCGGCAGCCAGGAGATCAGCCTGGACGACAGCAACGCGCTCAAGGTGCCGCGCAAATTCATCACCAACTGGCGGCAGGCGTGCGACCGCACGCGGGATCGGACCAAGGACCTCCTGAAGAGATGGAGAACGACCAGCAGCAACGTCGACGAGCTCGCCATCGCGCCTGTCGCCGCCTCCGAACTGGAACAGCCCAGCTGGAGTGTGCACGTCTGGAGTGAGTATGTCTCCGAGCAGTCTGTCGAGCAAGCTTCTTTTTTTATTATTCCCCAAATGGATCAATCAATTATTCCGGCCCACGTAAAAAGGGCCACAGTAGGTACCACGAAGTAAAGCAGGCTTCTTAATTTGGATTGTTGCTTAATTGCGCAGAGTCGTATCTTTTTTTACAGTAAAACCGTTTTTCTACAGAATCCGCTTTTAAAAATTTGATTTTTTATTTTGACAAAATTTATAGGAGTGGAGAAATTTTTTTTCTTTTCCGTATTTCTATAAAAAAGAAGAAGTTTACAGTAATAACTTAGTTATAAAGTTAAAAAAATTATTAAGTGCTTGAATAACGAAGACTAAATCTCTTTTTGCATCAATATAGCGTGAAAAGATATATTTGCCAAAATTATATTAATATTGATTTATTTAGTAATGGTGATTTATTTTCATTAGTATTTAATAAATAATTGAATTATTATTACTGTCTAGTTAATTTATTTATAAATAATATATTGAGATTGATAATCAGTTTCTGTAATTCCCGCGACAACGAGGATATTGATGGTCCAAATTAAAATTAATTATGTGATTAATTATCGTGATTTATAGCGACCTGGGTGAGCCGCTTTCCGAGTGACGACAGTTTGTCTGCCATGGAGCTAAGTAAAAGCGGAGGCTCGGAGGCCTTAGCTCCAATTCAACGTGATAAATTCACTCACTTTTTTACATTCCTCTTAGACCACGATAGAGACGGTTACATCAGCAGGAAGGATTTTGCACTACTCTCCGAGGTAGAGTCCACTTTCAAAAATTTGATTTTTTATTTTGAAATTTATAAGTGTGATATGAAAAAACTCAGCTTTCTTACTTTCTTTTTAATTTATAATTCAATATCTATATATTAAAATAAAAAATCATCGAGCCGATATCTACATCAAGAAATAACACTTTTTTCAATTTGAAAAGCGTTTGAGAAGATTTGCGGACTGGTCGTGGAACGGTCCGGAATACTTGAGGCTTCTGGAGATCGAGAACGGATTCGCCGGATTGATCCTTCAGGATAAGAAGGGGCCTGTGGAGCCGGATAAAAAAATTGATCTGGACGATTGGTTATCCTGGTGGGCGCAGATCGTCGCACCCCCGGATGGTGCTAGTTACAACGATATGCCGTTCTGGATCAAAGTTATGCCCAGAGTATTTTTCCTCGCCATAAACAGCTCCGGAAGCGGGATGATCAGCAAAAAGGAACTCGCGGCCTTTTACGGATCCGTGGTCGGCCTGGAAACCGACAGGATAAACAAGTGCCTAGACATCGCCTACAACTCTATGACTTCGGTTAGTTCATAAAATAGCTTTCGTGAACAATTACCGAAATTATAATTTTATGTGGTTAAATTTAGTATCTGACTTCAGTATTTATTTTAATAATCTCTTGTTGCGAGAATTTAAACAAATAGAAATGAAGAAGAACTTAAGATTTATAAAATTAAGAGAAGATGTAACTTCCCAGATAGCCAAACCTGCCAAGAGCATGTATTGCAAACTGTGTGTTGCATATTATGTTAGTAGAATTCCAGCAACAGCCGAGCACAGAGTCTGCTGTTTTTCTAATATCGATAGAAATGTATCAGAAAACGAACAGAATCATGCATTATCACATCATGATGGCAAGGTATGCTCTATTTCTGCTGCATTTCTGTTATTATATTATATCTGACAAGTCATAATGGCAGAAACCAAGCTTAAAGAAGACACAGTGGATAGGAATCTGCTCTAAAATCATGATCGAATCTGCTGGCAATTGCTGGCATACTGCTATCTGCATTTTGTTATCTGGGTTTATGAGGTAAAAGATCTTATAGATTGTTTTTTGATTCCTTACTACTTCTTCATAAGAAATTAATCCGAAATTTATTAATAACGATAGAAAAAAATGTGTTTCAGAACGGAGACCATCCTCTTGGCTGGACGCAGTATCAGTTAGTGTTCGCCAATTTCCTGTTCGGCCGCGGCCCCTTCGGTCCGGGAGAGCATTTCCTGGGCATGACGGATTCCTGCATGATCCGCGGTAATACCATACCGTTCCCCATCGATTATTCCGCGATGAACACACCGCGGGACAAATTAGAGGTGTACAGTCCCCATTGCAAGAGCAACCGGCGAAGCGTCGTAGTCTAACGGTGAAGTCATCGTAAGAGAGTTCCTTCTGATTAGTGATGTAACGTGCACAATCATCCCTCGAGTGCCTAATACCGTGTACCATATGCTGTACGTGTTTGATATAAATTTATTTTAGTCAATTGCAGAAAGATCTCGATATGAGAGAATTGGAGGAAATTATAATGTCCATCTTGCACAGGTATTCGACGATTTATACAAAAAAATCGATAATCTGTCAGAAACGTAATTAATGGTACCACATCCCAATACAACACCATCACACTGCCATTTACTTTATGGGAGCATCATGAGTATCCCTCACACATAACAAACGTGTCTAATTTTAGATAGAATGCGTAGCGTAGAGCACAAAGAGGTTTAACATCGAAATGTTTATCTTTGCGAGTAGGAATATATATCGTTCAACGAAGTGAAAGAAAAAGACTATTACGTACTTATAAAATTTATTTCAAGCGCTTGGCACTTAGTACTTCTTACACATCGAAGTCACCGCGACACATGGATGATATTTCGTGAGAGAGACATGACTTTTGCGTAACATATCGATCATCGACGCGTAGCGACGAGCGCGTTTCTATGTAAAACGATTACTGTTGTCTACGAATAATGATAAAATAATGACGACACTTTCTTTTCGACTATCCACGTACTTATATTAAATATTTATAAACAGCTCTGTCTCCCTCCTTCCCTCCCTCCCTCCCCCTCCCAATCCTACGTGTAATAAGGCATGTACGGAGGCACTGGATCACATATACTTTCGAACATCGATGTATCGTTCATCGTCCCCGCGGCAATCACATCATTGCGCACGACAACGGTCCGACAACGGAGATTCAATAAATGCACCAACAGTGGTTATGACAATCGGATATTCTAGTACTTTGGTATTTTCCTCGTTTCGTTTTTTCGTTTTATACTGTCTTGGCCCATACCGCCAGCACGTACGACTCGATCTCGCACTCGTTCGTTCCCTTTTGGATCTTGAAGAGTCCGTTCTCTCCCCAGTTGTATCCCCAGGAGTTCGCGACCAGCTGAAGAAGAGATTAAGTTTAAGTTATTTGTATTTCAATTCGAGACAACCCAAATAGCAAGCTGACGTTATTTATCGTCATTTATCGTCGACGATATTACATGTCGTTTTTTTTACGTCAAAATGATGACAAATAACGTCAGCTTACTATCTGGGGATTTGCGAGTTGTCAACAAAAGTTGGGACATTTTGGTGCTATTCAACAATCACGTATAAAAAATTGTAACTTGTGTCACCGTAATCTTCTTGGATTTTCTCTTTTCTTTTATACTGTTACATTATCGTGTAGCTGTGTGATACGGCGTAAACTTACCCAATATTTGAGCGGTCGACTGCGATAAGACGTCTCCTCGCCCCAACCGATTATTCTCACCGAGTGATAACCGGAATCGTGCAATTCCGCGCTTCGAGAGTGCCTGTATACCCCGCTCTTGTAAACGAAGAAGTCCTGATAGACTCTCATAGTGGCTGCGAAAAAACGGAGCGTTACTTTATAATATCCTCTTAATGTCATATACAACATTACGTCTCCTCCCGTGAGACATGACGATTCTAAATGTCAATACGCATTTTAGAATTTTGATTAACGCGAATAGCGGCTACCTTACCTTGCACGGGTCCAGAGGTCAAAATTTCCTGCATAATGTCAGTCTCGTTGCCCAGACGGTAGGCCGGTCCGACCTTGTACAATTCTGTTCTCAGCGGATTTGGTGGCTTTCGACAACCGGCGGCCTTTAGGTTGCTTCTCTTACGTAGTTTACATTGATCGTTCTTACCGGTCCAAGGATAGCACTCCTTGTCCACCAGTCTACGAAAAGATTAATAACATTAAAGTCACGCGCTGAACAGAAATTCACTATCGTGCATTATACACTGTTAGATATTAAAGGATCAAATTTAAACCAATTTCTTTGGTTTAATTATTTGGTTATTTTTAACTTTTCCATGGGTCAAAATTTATTATTTTAACACAAAATGAAGCAACCATAAATGGTTCAAATTTGGTTCAATTTTACACCACAAATTTAACAGTGTAGAGTATGGCACGTAGTATAATTATCTCAAGGCGTATTTTTAGATACGACGTTGAATAAAATAATAATATAATAAAGGGTTGATCTCTTCAGACGTTACCAATCTATGCACAGAGAGAATTTTCTCTTAAAATTTACCCTGAAAATCATGGTAGTCATGGGACAACATGGTATTTCGAAGATTTTTATGCAATTTTCTTTGATTAATATCTACCACAATAAAAAATATTAATATGTATCACAATAAAATATAAAATATATTTGATTAATTTTACTAAAATACATAGTAAAATTTCCATAATTTTAAAATATATTAAAATCTTATGATTCTTTATTGTTTTAAATTGAATAGATGCCAAGTAGTGCTAAACATGTAAAATATCTTATATAAATTTTACAATACAGCATAATATTTTCAATCTGACTTAGTCGCTCATGATAATTTTACCATGCAGCATGGTAATTTATTGGCTAAGTCCGATGATTTTCGGTTTTTTTCGTGTCGGGTGTTACAATCTGCTTGGTAATTTTTATTATGTTGTTTATAAAATGTTTTTTTCCATATTTCAGAAATTCCTTTCGTTACCAATAATATTTGACAGGTTGCCAAGTTGTTCCAAGCTTATTACCAAACATAGTAAAATTTGTAGTGAATTTTGCGGCAAAATATAACGAAAAATTCTCTCCGTGTGCGGAATCAAAATGATCTATTTTATAAATAATATAAAATAATAAAATTGATATGATCAAGATTGATACGATTGAAAACAAGGAATATTATTTAACACTTTTTTTAAAAAAGAAAAGATAATCTCAGTCTGTAGAAGAGTACCCGAATTTTCTCATGAAGACCCAGGCGCGGTCGAGGTAGCCGCCTTTGCAGCCTTGCTGTCCCCTGTTGTTGCAAGAGAGCAGATGCTGGGCGCTCAGCTCCACGTCCTCGGCGCCTTTGCTCATGATCGAGAATCTGTCGGTCGCGACGTCGGCCGTGGACACGGCCCAGGACGCGCCGCACCATCCTTGATCGTGGATCCCGGATATGTCGCGCGACCAACGCGTCCTGGCGTCAAACTCCCGTGGCAGTGCGTCCGGGTCGTAAATGCGTCGCACCGGGTTCATCTTGTACACCTACGTAAAAGAAGGGAGTAGCTTTAACCGAGACGGCCCTGGGGCCTCTTTGTGATCGCGTGATCCATTTAGCATGTACATTGACGGATCTTATTTACGATCAGGGAAAAGACATTCGCGTCCTCGGGCACTGATTTCACGCATTTCGGAGGACTGAAAGGACTCCGGCGCTGCCTGCAAGCAACGCTGGATGCTCTCTTATTCATAGAAGCCCCGCAGCAAAATGCAAAAGATTACTTCAGGCATGGAACTTTAACTTCGGTCGTACAAGCAGAACAACCGACCTAATCTTACGAGGCAGGTCTATACACCAGCCGCGTTTTAAGAACAAGGTTGCCCTTACTTTGAACCTATCGAGGTATAAACGGCAGAGTTTCTTGCAACTACACTATGTAAAAACTTTCCGTTCCTGTAACGACTTTTAAAAACTTGTCTTTTTGAATAATTTATGTCGCTCTTAAATAACGTATCTCGCTGCGATCGAGGCATAACGAAGATTTATTGCCCGGAGAAATATTCGGCGAATATTTCGCGATAATTTACGTGAGACTTTTGATTACACAGTTTAACAAAAAAAAAACCAGGACGAGACTATAGTCATTTTCCATAGTTTTTGAAATAGTTTGTTGAATACGAATCCAGTTTCCAAATTGCTTCATCACGTCAGAATTTTGCAGTTAAAGTTGCAAAAAAAGACCATTTTCTATAAGTTATGATATGACAAAATACGTGAAAATAGCCCTTTTTTGGAACTTTAATTGTTTTCTTAAAATTGTGATATGATGAAGCATTTGGAAACTGGATTCGTATTCAGTGTCCAAAAACTTACGGGAAATAACTAGTCTCGTTCTGGTATTCGAAAAAAGTCTTTTTTTTTGTTGAACTGTGTTATTTAAGCCGCGATCTCGATAACGATTCTCTATTCTCTAGAGTACTTACGGACTGCGAGGGATTGAGAGTGCCCAGGCGAAGTTCCACGCCGTCCCGAAGTGTCCTTCCCCAGAATTCGGAATAATTTCCCGTTTGCCATCCCAGAGTAGACCCTTGCAAGTTAACCTCCTCCATCAATTCCGGCTCGATCAGGCAGCGATTCTCCTCGCAGAGCACCTCGGCGCGTTCCCCAAGCGAGGAGCATTTACTGCAATGTGAATTAAACTTACAGGATCCGCGTGCTTTTTCTCGCAGCAGCCCGGTTGTTACGTATAAAAGGAAAGGATGATATTACCATGTGTTACAATTATCTTTTAATGTTTGCCCGTGTGTGTACTCTCTTCCCTGGAAGAAGCATCCTGGAACAACATGAGACTTGGAGAACAACTTATTGATGATAAAAATATAAGCAGTTACATTATAATCCTTCGTGAACAGTTCCGATTACGCACTTGAGACTTTCTGCTAAAAAAATTTTCATATAAAAATATTTATAAATATATATAATTATATATAAAGTATGTCCATGTATGTTGTTTTTCTCTTGTATAATCTGTATCTATGTATATATAAGAAAAATAATCAGAAAAATAATTTTTGCATTGTTTTTTGTTACAAAAAGTAATATTGTAATTAGATTATACAATATTCTATACATAATCATATATAACTTTTCTATACATTTATATATAGACAATTTTTTCTCATTTCTTCAAACTTTACTTTTAATTTAAAAAAAACTTTTTATTTTAAAAATGGGGAAATTATCCTTTTAATTATTTTTAATTTCTTCTTATTATTATTTTTCTTATATATATGTTTATATATGTTCTTATACGAAAAATTTTTTACCGGCAATTATTTTCTCTATATGCAAGGTAAGTTTAATTATATAAATGTATTATATAAATTATTATATTAATAAATACGTTATATACTATGTGTCTAAATTATTTTTGTATTTATAATTTATATATTTCATACAATAATTTTTATATTTCAAATATACGTACTCCTTATCTCCTGGGGCTTATCTGTGACGTCCGGCAGGATCCCTCTGCAATGGTACCAGTAATCCGGACAGCAGTCCTCTTCGCGGGTCCGGTTGCAAAAATCGTCACAGTAGCACAGCGTATTAAGGATCGGCGCGCTGCAATCATCCTGTCGTCCTGGACAGCAACTGCCTCCAGGATACCTCGAGGCACAATACGGCCCCGGCGGAAGTCCAGAATAATCCGGGATGCCCCTCACAATGGAGGGTAAGAACACAGAGGCGATGAACACTAAATTTTGGCAGTGTGCGGTCCACATCCTGAAAAGACATGACATAACGTTTTCTAGTGAATACCGAATTTTCCTAAAATCTCTTTACTCTCTCCTCTTAGCATTTATTCTAATCGCTATGTATTTCGCTTTAATTTTACGGAGTATCTTTATCTAATTTTAGCTGAATGTCACGAAACTTCTCAGTACTTTCGTTAACTTCGCGTAACTTCGAGCGACACCAATTTCGCGCAACCAGGTGTGTCAACGCGGTATGTGGGGTTCGGTAACAGCTGGCAATTGACAACAATAACGCTGCCAAGAGTTTGCAATGTTGGGGCTGGCGGCGAGACGCGTCATCCCGTCTGCTTTGGAACGACTTCAAGGTGTTGGCCGCTTAAATACCGCACGATTCGTCATGAGACATTCTAGAGAGAATGATGGAAGTCTCTCCAGACTTGTGCAACGTCTCCACGCATAACATTTTACAAGCCGTTCGATCTCTCTCCTTGACTTACAGCTCTTTTACTCTATAGCGCATACATACGCATGAGAAGTAATTTAATCTCTCGACCGAGTAATTACGAAGCTGCGGAAGTTTGGCTTGGACAACATCGGACAAATCGGTGTCGTATATAACTAGCAATTTAGACATTTATGATATCTTCGTTCCTTTAAGACCATAAAAAATTCTGTGATGTTTAACTCCTTGACATTCACAGAATTTTATATATTTGAAAAAAAAGAATAAAGGGGGAAAGTAAATTGATTATTTAATCATTACAACAAAAGTGGCGGAAAATCTGAGAAAATGCACCGTTATAAATTTGAGTAATTAAAAAAAAATTATAAACCAGTCATCTTGACAGCTTTTGTAATTCTAGTGTTAATAACATTTCAAATTTTAATTAATCTCGTGTCCTTAAGGCGAATGTACGAATGAAGAAATTTAATAATTTACGATTAGATTGGAACAATTCGTTCGTCGATGGCGATTCAACCGGTTTTCGTCGCGGCGGCGAGCTTAACATCTGTTGCCCGCACGATCGGTCCATGCATCATCTATTACGGATCACGTAACTCTGAAACGAGTGTCACCCGAATCGGCTGCATTATAATATTGATGAAATTTACCAGACTGGAACGAGGATCGTGATTTCAGCTTCCTGACGGGCGCACATGCTTGCGTAACGATACCGATTTTCCAGCCAATGGTACTTAATTAAATTTAAATACGCACATGCACTTCGCTAGGATTTGAATGCACACACAAACGTACACAGAATTGCATTCTTTAGGAGTAAGCGTTTTGCGTAAAAAAGAAATGGTATTTACGCGTTGGTGAGTAAACTTTAATCGCTCCTGAGACTTCAGCAATCATCGCACCCTCATTAAACAAGCCGAGTCTTTCTTAAGATTAAAAAAGAAAATTGATTAGAAATTAGTCGAGGAATCGCAGGACGTGCGTCGCGTTCGCGAATTTACATAATCTGTATATAAAATTCTTATAATACATGAAGCGCAAAATTGTTCTACTCAGCGATGCGTACTCCGGTGTGCTCCTCGTTCTACATGCTTCCGAGAACTGCATCGGCAGCAGCTTCTGTGCACGTATAGACGAAAGATCTCTCGAGAGTCCCCCCCGATCGCAGACTCTCCGCGGCGACAAGCGCGTTCATTGAGGAACGAGCAATTAATGCAAATAATCCGTCCCCGTGCGGGAACGCGTAAGTAAAGTGGGTCGTCCGTTTGACCCGTCTTTCCCCACAAGACACGCCACAAAGTGTCCTCGCCGTCGTCGACGCAATAAATGGTAATTCGCCCACAAACGACAAATCCAAATAAAAAAAGGAAGAATTACCAGGGAACCCGTGATCCTCGATCTCGTGATGAGTTCCCTCCCTCTTTGTTCGACGAGGAGAGCAAATAATATTAATCAGCGTAAAAATGAAAGCAAACAAAAGATCGTAAAACTTGAATTAAGAGTCCGCGAGTTGAATAAATGAATATAGGAGCAACGGTGCATGGTCTATAGGACCGGCGACATCTAACCCATGACATCAGCGTCGCGCCCTACGAAGGTCGCAATAAGGACACGGGCGACCGACGAAGGAATGTTAATTAAAACCTACGGAGTTTAAATTAAACGAGCTTGCGGCTGACGAGCAACCCCGAGATGTACGAGATCGCCGACGAGATCCCTCAAGTTGTAAAGAAAAGGGTGAATTAGAAGAGAAGACTCGACTCGGGAATTCATTTGGCGAATTTATAAATCACCGATATCTGCGTGCAGAATCTTAGGGAGTCGGATTTGCATTTGGAGATCCTTTTCCCGCGCGAACGTCTGAAGCCTGTATTAAGGGAGAGTTATCAAATGCGTTATTTTTTATTATATTTTAGTATTGATTTGTACGCAAATACACGGAAAGAATGGTTTTGCTGAAATATTTAAAATTTTGGCCAGATACAGATCTGAAAATAATTTTATTGGGTCATCAAAATAATTATGTAGGACGCCCAAAATAGTTGCTAGACTATCAAAACTTTTTGCAGCATTATCATCATGTTCGAGTGTCCTACACAGTTACTTTTGATGGTCTAACAAAATTATTCGCAGATCTGTATCTGGTTAAATTTTTAGATATTTCAGCAAAACCGTTCTTTCCGTGTAAATGTTGAAAATTGTAACTTGATGTTTTAAGCACCTATTGTTACATGTTTAACCTTTTACCAATGACAAATTAATTTATTATAAATCTTTTTGTAACATGCTGCAAAAGGTACGATTTAGGCAACCGGTCGTCTCAATCGTTATACCTACACGGAAAGAACAGTTTTGCTGAAATATCTAAAAATTTAGCCAGATACAGATCTGAAAATAATTTTGTTAGACCATCAAAAGTAACTACGTGGGACGCTCAAACATTATGATAATGCTACAAAAAATTTTGATATTCCAGCAAATATTTTGGGCGTCCTACATAATTATTTTGATGGTCCAACAAAAATTATTTTCAGATTCGTATCTGGCCAAATTTTTAGATATTCCAACAAAACCATTCTTTCCGTGTACGGGTCTTCTAAACCATACCTCCTTGAAAGTATCGCATTTATGAATAAAAATAATTAAAAATATAAGATTAATATCAGGAATCATTGCTTAATATCTATTTTATTAATTTATCAAAAAAAAGGATCAAGTATTTAATAATTGATAAATAACAATTACAAAAAGGTAAGGACGTCGAAATAAAACTGGCTTAAATTTATTTTTGCAATTGACATTTGTATTCATATAAGCACAAGTTCCTAAATCCTACCGGTATAGAAAACCGATATAGAAAACCTTATGATGGTAATTAATTAGGATGGATTTAGGAAACTTGATAGATTTTATAAAAATATCGATTTAATCTTTATAATAATTGCAAGTATGTATATACAATAAATGTTAAGTATTCTACAATAAACCTTCTTTTATGAAAATATAAAAATTGAGAATAAAATTGCATGATTACATTATTATCAGCTACATAAATTGATCAAAAATTAAACTGACAGTTGTACCTGATTTTTACAATGTTGTTAGCATGCACAAAACAAGATGTTAACTTGTACAATTTTTGTCTATATATATTACTCATTTCCTATTTATTTCATATGTTTCTTATTAAATGTTGCTTATTTTAAATAATAATATAAAATATTGATTAGGTACGATTTAGGCAACCGGTACACACATTCAGCAACTCTCCCCTACTTTACCCTTGCGGAGAACACGTGAAAAGAATAATTTAGAGTCGTGCCATAGACTGTTATCGATGTCGGTGCTCATTGATACGCAAATTCGTGCAATGTGTCACTCGCGACAAAACGATAATAAACGGAAGTCGGTCAGCCGTGTCAGGAGTGGAACGGCAGAAGTGTTTGTACGAACGTTTCCAGCGGGTTGATCGATTTAATAAGTCGTAAAGTGAAATGCGTGCGGCCTTCGCGCGCGGCTCATCTGTCCGGGAACTAAACGGACGGGAAACTAAGCGGTTTCTGGACTCGGTCCAAAGTTACACCACATTCGTGGGTATTGATATATCTGGCGATAACGGCCCCGCGAGTCGCCGAGTCACCGGACGCAGTTATTAGGTAACTAACGCCGGTCATCGCGCGATCACGCTTCGCGGCGTGACGCGACGCTGGCATTGCCGCGACAGCGATTTAATTTCGATGCACTTGAAATAGCACGCCGAAAGTTCTCCGCTATTTTCGTTTTATCGCGGCTGGTCCCGGCGCGTTGACCACCGCGCCGGTGCGAGACTCCGACGAGCCGTAATTGCCAGAATGTTAGACTGACTACAATAGCACGGACTTGGTCGAACAACCGAGGAAGCGATGGTATCTTGATGCTAATTAATGTAAGTGGAGTTGACACACTGACGGAAGACAGACAGTTCGTTTAACCGGCCGGTTCGAAGACTGGCGCGACTCCAGGGGTATTTCTAAGGTTACCAAGGTTAAGGCACACGGCTGTTCTAGGACCTCCAAATCAATGAGCCCACTTTAAAGTCAGCCTTGAAAATAGAGTCAATTTAAGGTCCCTTCGCCGCAGGGAAGATCACAGATTGTATATTTTTAGCTGCCTCTTTCTCTCCTCCGGTATCCCATAAATTCCCTCCCCTAGGGGTCGGGTCAACTTATAACTTATAAGAGGGAGAGTGTCTCCTCCCCTTTTTATGTCAGTTGTTCTCGAAACATGTCCGGTTAATTGCTGGTTGCTGATCACGGGAGAAAACAATTTTGATTTTGCTTCTTTAATTTAACTCGAAAAACTTGTCATTTTGACGATTTTTAATATATTAGGCATTTTCATATATGCACTTTTCGGTCAAGAAATAATAAACAATTTTATCTATTAATCTAATACTACATGAAAATATTATTTAGATTTTCTCTTTTTATATCAGTGGTTCTCGAAATACACCCGATTAATTACTAGTAATTGATTACATGAATAAAAATAATTCCGATTTAATCCAAAGTAAACTTTTTTTTGACGATTTTTAATATATTAGATATTTTCATTTCTCGGTCAAGAAATTCGCTCGTCTTTTTATCAGTGTAGAACCCATATAAAAAAAGAACGACTGTTTTTATTAGTCTGATACTTCGTGAAGCTATCATCTAGATTGGCTCTGGATCGCAAATTATCTCCCTTTCAGTTGTCCTCGAAATACATCCGATTATTTACTGGTAACTGATTACATGAATGAAAACAATCCCGATTTAATTCAAAGCAAACTTTTTATTTTGACGATTTTTAATATAATGATAAGAGTGGTCAATTATATCGCCAGTAATAATTAAACGAAATGTATGTATGACCGAACTGGTCTTAATTTAAAAAGTCATCACGACGTTTCGACCATGGGTTTTGGTCCTTTTCAAGTAATCTATAGATTTGGATACAAAGATAAAAGTATTAATATCATGTTCACGTTGTGTACATTGGATAAATTATATATAAATAAAATGTAAGAACAGAACAATTAAATAAAAATAAAATAAGTATAATAAAAATAAAAATAAAATGTCGTTAAGGTCATAAGTTAAACGAATAAGTCAAAATATATGATGTGTAGATAGGAGGAATTTTACAAATAAGAGATCGATTATTACCCAAGTCTAATGCATCTCACACAAGGATGTTAAACAAAATATCAGAACAGTAATGCATTTTTTCCACGAAATCATCCACCTAAAAGCTGGATCAAAAGTTCATAGAAGACAATTATTAAGCAAGTAAGAGATGAATATTCTTCGCCAGTGAATAATAAACCACAGAGGAGATTTGTTTCGACACTACTGGCCAATTTTATTTTAATTTAAAATGTCACGACGTTTCGACCATGGATTTTGGTCCTTCTCAAGTGATTAAATTAAGATTAATTATATGGATCATACACAGTTACATCCAATGGAAATGACAATGTTCCAACAATATGTCAAAGTCCAGAGAACTAAAAAGATAATTGAATACAGAAATTGTGATAACGAACAGATAGAAACAGTTTTTGACAATTAAGTATTGTGAGATGATGAGAAGTAAAAAACTTACATATGCAGAGTGTCATAGTTAAATAAAAATGTAAAACAATTATTAAGACAATTATTAAGACAAACCAAAAGGAAATTAATATGTCTATCGACCACTTACCTACATATTTTGTGTGTCTGGAACTGTATAAATTTGTGAAACACACATTTTAAATATATTAGATATTTTCACTTCTCGGTTAAGAAATTCGCTCATCCTTCTATCAGTGTAGAACCTACATAAAAGAACGACTTTATTTATTAGTCTGATACTTCGTGAAGCTACCATCTACTCGATTGACTCTGGACCACCGCGCAAGCATCGCTGAGCGATCGTAATTCTTACTTCGGCATGGGTCAATTTTGTTGCCGCCCGGCCATTATCTGGTGCGCGCAAAAATCTAGCCGTGGGGCGTGTTAGGTAACGCGATTCGCGTAACACGTGATATTAACCGGTCGTTTATCAGCGCTATTATCATCCATTACCGCATAACAAAGCGCTCTTGACCCGTTTAGCCCCATTAGCAGCGAATTCATACTGCAACCGCGATTTGATCCTGATCCACCCACAACGGTGGTCAGACGTCTGCACGGATGTTAATTATTCGCGCAAACCTCCTTCTTTACGTTTGAATTGCGCGTGATGCGATTCGTAATATTGTACGGGGGCGAATAAGGAGACGCACGTCGTTTCCGCAATTATTTGCTGTCCCATTTTCCGCGTTGCAGTCCTTCCTCCCATCTGTTTTCGCGTCATTAATTTATTTATTAATTCCCGACAGAAATAACAATTATTCGCTATCTCATTTTCCACATTGCAGTCCTTCCTCCCATCTGTTCACGTCATTAATTTATTTATTAATTTCCGACAGAAATAACAACCCAGCAAACACAAATCTAGCAGTTACATAACATAGATATAATAGTTATGTGTTACATGTAACATTTACATCAATGTTATGTAACTGCTACAAACTATTTTTTTTGCTCGGAATTTTCTTTATTAAAGAGATTTATTTGCATTCACTGCAAATTCAAGCGTATTATTTTTACACGCATAAACATCTAATGACATATTTGACTGAAGCTCTTTTTACATGTTTCTTGCCGTTTTAGGTTACGTCATTTAACACGTTTAATCGTATTAAATTAAAAATTAATACGTTCAATCGTGTTAAATAACATGATTTAAAACGGTAAAAAATGTGCAAGTAGAGCTTCAGCTGAAATAACATCGCATCTACGGTGTAAAGATTTGAATTTTTACAAAATCAATGTGGTCTCGAAGACGTTGCGATCCGTAGGGAAATTTAAACGTAACCATCAATGAAAAGCTTCGCAACATCATTGACGGCGGCTCGGCCGTCACGACTCACGCACGAGTGCCTTTACGTCAAAAGTAGAAGAGCGTACCGGTACAGCTGTCGCGTATCGATTAATCGTGTTTTGCGTGACGTCAGATCCGAGATTGCTCGATGAATACCGTCGACGGAAAGCTATGCAACCTTTATCGCCGCGCTTTATTATCGTGACCGACTTTTCGAATTCAAGTTGGTCGAATTTAAAGAAGAGAGGTTCCTCGAGCGGCCACTCTGTCGCAAGTTGTTCTACTTTGTTAGTTAACACGTTGACTGCCAAATACGAATTAACTTGTAGTTGACGATCTAGGCGAAATAGGCGCCAATTAACTTTTTAGTAGAGGAAATAAACATTTTATTGCGAGTTTTGAAAAATAATGAATATAATTAAAATTGGATATGATTATAACATATTAAAAAATAACATGCTGATATAAAAATAACGTCGGAAACAGAGTTATTTAATTGTGCAGTGGCAATCGACGTGTTAAAAGGAATTATCTCTTTGCAGTACTAAAATACAGGAAATGGACAAAATAATGTGAATTCCTGGGAGATACAGTATTTTTTTTATTAATAAGAGGTTGGACCACCATTTATACTATTCCTTTAATACTATTTTATACTATTCTATTATCTAAGATTCTACCTTTGTTGAAACAGAGCTTGAATAGTCATGCTTGAATAGTCACTAGTAGAATGTTGTATCATCTTCTAGTAGAACATCTTCTAATTGCTTAAGAGATGTTAGGGCAGAAAATTTGTTTTTCACTCTATTTCTCCCAAAACTTCAACATCTTTCCCAGCCAGCACAATCACCTGATTTAAATATCATCGAATCATGGCGAACAGTTTATTCATAAAAGAGAGCAGTTTATTAATAAACTTATTAATAAAACAAATAAGTGTATTTGCTGTTAACATTAATTTGTCCATCTCCTGTATTTTACGGTAATATTGCAGAGAGATAATTCTTTTCAATACGTCGATTGCCGCTGCACAATTAGATAACTCTATTCCCGACGTTATCTTTATATCAGTCT
>NJRQ01000267.1:5420-19525 GCA_003063805.1 Aphaenogaster ashmeadi | reverse complement strand
CGGCAAAATTATTGCGCACATATGCGCTTTATGGAACGCAGCCTATATGATTAATAATAGGGATGGGAGGCGACTAACTGCATTTTATCTAAATTTTTTAAACGGATGTAGCAAATTGATTTCTTTTAATTTGGAAGGGGGGGTTTTTAACCCCATACTCCCCCCCCCCCAGGATCCGCCACTGTTTTCTTGTACCTTAGAGGGGGCGGTGTCGTGCTAGATTCGCGAAGTTAGCGAACATTTTTTTCTTTTTTGGTTTTTTGCTATAAAAAATGCGGGACTTTTTTTATTTTTATAAGGAACTATAGAACTATGAAAAGTGCTACTGGAACTCTAATTGTTTTTTTTTTATTAGTAGAATGTCGTGCTAACTTTACAGATCCGTTTGTAGAAACGTAACAAGAAGGAAGAAGGAACGAACGCGCATAAGAGTTCAATCCGTGATAAATGATGCATAATACAATATGTATACTGCGCAAGTTACATAAGCGATGCGCTATCTGTTAGATATCTGTTTCTCTCATTGTTTATCGATTGAACACTTCATAATTTATTTTCTAACGTCTTCAATACACGAGACCAGCTGCGTCTCCTTTGCTCGATTGAGAAAAGAAAGAAAGGGTTGCGAAGGGATGAACTATCTCCAGCTGACAACTGGATTCAAGAACATAACGATATATAGAGAGATTTTTGTAATATGATATCAAGGTGTTTACTACCTGGAAACCCTGAAATTTTCAAGTCCCCTTTTTAATATTTCTTTCTTTTTAATATTTCTTATCTCCTCCACGAGACTATATCTCTCCTTTTCAGAATTGGATTATAAGAGGAAGAAACATTAAAAAGGGCTTATAATAAAATTAATTTCAAAATTGCATTAAAAAATTCTTTAATCTTACCTGGAATTTTAATGAAAATACCTGGAAAATCCGGGAATTCTCAGGGAATTCTTTTTCATGATTTCAGTAAACACCCTGGATACGTAAGGTTTTTGTACTAGTTTTACCGTAAATCGGCGGATCTCAATCTCGCGCGATGCTAATGCGGTCGATCGAAAGCTATGCGTTACGCTCAAAATAGTGCTCGACCCTGTTCGAAGCCCTGTTGTATTACTCGAACGAGATATTCTGCAAACATAGGACGATAGGTATTCGTGCTCGGTTCTTGATAAAATAATGCTTTAATTATGTTTATATTGAATAAGAAATTTTTGTTTATCGAGAAATGATTATGACTTAACTGGCTGTAGACTTCCAAGAAGACACGCTCTCGAATTCGGTAATTGACTTGTGTGAAGTTAGCCCCCCAATGTCGAAAAATCAAAAATTTTCTTTTTGCAAATGTTTGCCCATCATTTGCCCACGAATGCTCCGTTGGAATTTTTGTTTGCCCCCTCTAGTTCAAAAGTTATAAGCAATTCAATTTTGAGGGGACCAACTTCACACTGGCCCCCCAATATCGAAAAATCAAATATTTTTTTTGCAAACGTTTGCCCATTGTTTGCCTACGAATGCCCGTTGGAATTTTTGTTTGCCCTCCTCTAGTTCAAAAGTTAAAAGCAATTCAATTTTGGGTGGCCAACTTCACACTGGCCCTCCAATGTTGAAAAATGAAATTTTTTTATTTTGCAAACGTTTGCAAAAATTCCAACGGGGTATTCGTGGGCAAACGTTTGCAAAAAAATTTTTGATTTTTCGACATTGGGGCGCTAACTTCACACAGCTCGGTAATTGTTACCAATGGTTGTGTTCCAAAATTCACTGCCAGCGCTGAAAATCTATAGCATACGTTACATGCACTATAGATTTTCAGCACTGGTAGTAAATTTTGTAACACAGCCAATATTAGCATTGTCCATCTTTTTTATGCCATTTACATACATTGTGTTCCTACTAGCATCAAATTGAAGGAAGTCGATTAATATCGCTCCTTACGTTGCTAAACGTTACTATCAAAAGTAACTGGGCACGTATTATGAATCTATTCGGAAACAATTCCGTTCGGAATGATTCCGAAAGATAGAGGACAAAGATAAGGAAACTACAAGGAAACGACAAAGACAAGTATAGGACACTGGACAAGTGACTATCATTCCGAACGAAATCGTTTCCGAATAAATTCATAATACGTACCCTGGTTTGTTTTTACAAAAAATTTAATCGAGGCAATAATTATCATTATTTTGAATCATTATCTTATGAATAAAAGCTTATTCCTTTTTAATAGACCGACATCTTCAATCCTCAGATTACAATCACTTTTTCTAATTGGGATAATTACGAAACGTATAATTACGACATATTACGTACTTAATAAGTCTGATAACTATAATGTTTATTAAATTCAATTTTTAATGTAGATTTCTTCTGATTACTTTCTGTTCTCCAAGAATTTTTATAAAAAATTTGAGAAGGATTGATCCTCGATAATATTTTTCAAATCGTTTCGATTACGTGCCGATAGTTTGTGATATTTTTAGAGGCCTTTGCGCGACAGATTATTGGCTCGACACTGTTATACCGACCGGACGCGGCCAATCGTGAGACGCTAATCGGACATCCGTTTCTCGCAGCCAGCGCGTCTTGCGAGAACCGTGTGTTTCACGGCCGCGACGTGATGTCATAAACTCATAATACTGTAAATCCACTGATAAATTGATGATACGCTTATCGGATTCGAAGAGTGTGTTTCCGCGAAACGCGAAGGAAAAACGAACAAAGTAGCAAGTGAGCAAGCTTTTGGGGTGAGCGTCGTTTAGTGTGAAGGAGGCAATCCGAAATGGAGACGCAGAGCAACGTTATAAGGATGTCCAAGGAGGACATCCCGCTGATATCCAAACCGCGGAATGACAGTTCCTGGTCGAGGTGACGTATACCTTTCGTCGCGACCAACTTGGACTTCGATTGCGAGATATTCCTTCACGATGCGAAGATCCCCCGCGTCAGTTTTCCACTCGCGACAGCAAGACTCCGATCAGCTGTCAGGCAGTGACTGTTTGACAGTAGAGGCCTGTTCTTTGTTGCTGCACTGGACTGCACTAAAACTTTCTATTTCACTTTCATCAAACTTCAAATATATATTATTTCATTTTAAGTAAAACAAGTGGACACTAGTTCAGCTACAAAGAACAGACCTAGTAGATTGCTATGTGCAAATGCAGGTCAGCCCGACAAAGGCGTTGGATGACATGACTGCGCATTTGTTTATACAGGGTGTTCATTTGAAAAGTTTCCATCTCAACATCTTTTAAAGTAAGCGTTGTACGAAAAAATTTTCAAACAAAAGTTGCAGGATTTCGAGGGGGACATCTTATGATGGACACATGTTTTTTCTAGATGGAGGTGTTCCTGAGATTTTAAGATAACCTTTGTTTTTTTAAATGGAATCACATGATTTTTTTATATAATATATAATTTCTCCAGTTATTTGGCATATAAAAGTATTAAGGTAAAGTTATCAAAAAATCAATAGTTTACGAGATATTTCATATTTTATTTTGGCATATTTTGACATGAAATATAAGATATCTCGTAAACTATTCATTTTTTGATAACTGTACCTTAATACTTTTATGAATAGAATAGTGGGATGAATCAATTGATGTGAGGAAAACACATGGTTGCTTTTAAAAAAATTATGCAATTTGCGCAATATACAATTACATTTTTTTTTAAAGCAACCATGTGTTTTCATCCTACTAGTCTACGTTTTATATGCCAAATAATTGGAGGAATTATATTATATAAAAAAAATCATGTAATTCCATTTAAAAAAACAAAGGTTACCTTAAAATCTCAGGAACACCTCCACTTAGAAAAAACATGTGTCCATCATAAGATGTCCCCCTCGAAATCCTGCAACTTTTGTTTGAAAATTTTTTCGTACAACGCTTACTTTAAAAGATATTGAGGTGGAAACTTTTCAAATGAACACCCTGTATATTTGTTTACAACGATTAAAATTAATTGATGTTGATTAATTAATTAATTGATAAAACGTATGCAACTATTAGTCACGTAGCGTTGCACATGTCAATAAATTAAGATTTAATGTAGTATACTTTCGTAGACGATATTTTGGCAAACATCGAAGGGATAAGAATATCAGTCTTTCATTCTGTCAATTTTATACGCAGTTTCATCAAGTCGGCATTGTTTCTTGCGATTACAGATGCTGTACTTGGATGTGGAGGAGATGCTGCAGAGAACGGGAATTAAGAGCCAGAGTTATTCACATTGGGCAGCCTATGCACGAGAAGTTTCCCACTAATGTTATAAGAAATCAAAAATACAACGTTGTTACTTTCTTGCCTTTGGTACGCCCCTCTCGACAGAAGCTGTGTTCCGATATTCACGACCAGTACTGAAAATCTATAGTATATGTGACGTTAACTATAGATTTTCAATACTGGCAGTGAATATTGGAACGCAGCCAGAGACACGATTCAGTATCTTTTTGAATCGATAGAATCGATAATATCCGTCTTCGTTTTACAGGTCCTTTTTCAGCAGTTCAAATTCTTCTTGAATTTATACTTTCTGCTTATGGCTATATCTCAATTTATACCAGACATAAGAATAGGATACTTGTACACATACTGGGGGCCATTGTGCTTTGTTTTAACAGTGACAATTTTCCGCGAAGGCATCGATGATTTTAGAAGATACAAAAGGGACAAGGAGGTCAATGCACAAAAATATTATAGACTAGTGAAAGGTTTTGATACGCCAGAATTAGTACCAAGTTCCAAATTACGTGTGGGTGACTTGGTAAGTCATGTATCTCTTTATTGTAACTTTCTACCTTTTTATATAACAAAGTTTTGATATATAAATTAATGATTGCATTCTCTGATAATTAGGTTATAGTTGAGAAGGGTCAAAGAGTACCAGCCGACTTAGTATTATTACGCACAACCGAGAAATCTGGCGCGTGTTTCGTGCGGACCGATCAGTTGGATGGAGAAACGGATTGGAAATTAAGATTAGCAGTGCCTGCAACGCAAAAATTGGAAAACAATTCTCAGTTGTTTGATATTAAAGCCAGTTTGTATGTTGAGAAACCTCAGAAGGATATACATAGCTTCATTGGCACCTTTTCAAGGGTGAGAAATCTAATTTCTTTATCGCTTTGTTTTAAGACTTTCCGGTTTTCTCTATGTAATTATTTTTTATTTTCAGTATGATGGATACAGCAGTGAAGAAAGCTTAGGTGTGGACAACACATTATGGGCCAACACAGCTGTGGCATCTGGTTCCGCCCTCGGTATCGTCGTTTACACTGGTCAGGAAACGCGTTCTTTGATGAATCATTCAGAAATCCGATCAAAAGTTGGTTTACTTGATCAAGAGATCAATCAGTTGACAAAGGTATTATTCATGTAGAAAGGTATTATGCATCAGGATTGATATATGCATGAACGTTTCTACATTCTAACTTTATTTCGACAGGTACTATTTTGTGCAGTAATAGGACTCGCGCTTGTAATGATGTGCTTGAAAGGATTCAATGGGCCGTGGTATCGTTATATGTTCCGTTTTGTCCTACTGTTTTCCTACATCATACCGATCAGCTTGAGAGTAAATCTAGATATGGGCAAAGCGTTTTACGCATGGTGCATACAAAGGGATAAGGATATTGCCGGTACGGTCGTAAGAACAACCACCATTCCGGAAGAGCTCGGACGTATATCGTATTTGCTGAGCGATAAGACCGGGACGTTGACGCAGAATAAGATGGTGTTCAAGAAGTTACACTTGGGCACCATATCTTACGGCCAGGAGACGTTCGATGAAGTAACGTCAGTATTAAAGACTTATTATCCTACTGACACGGAGCACTCACCGATAAAGCCGGCGCCAGCGTACAGTGGGAAAGTTCGAAGATCCGAAAATACCCGAATCTACGATGCTGTGCATGCTTTAGCTCTGTGCCACAACGTAACCCCGGTATATGACGAGGTAAACAAATCCTCTAATCTGGATTCAGTGAGCGTGCAGACGGTGGAAACCGGAGATACAGGTTCCATCCAAAGGTAATAATTTCTCGTTAATCGATCACGGGAGCCGGGATGTCCTTAATACTATGATTAAAATTTTAACGTTTCAGTCAAACTGAGGCGGATCAACATTACTATTTGCCGGAACAAAAGCGTAATTATCAAGCCTCGAGCCCAGATGAAGTGGCTCTGGTGAAATGGACGGAGGAAATGGGTTTGGCTCTGGTCAAGCGGGATTTAAATTCGATGCAGCTGAAGACTCTGAACGGTCAAATATTGAATTACACTATACTGCAAATATTCCCTTTTACATCGGAAACCAAGCGAATGGGAATAATCGTGAGGGAGGAATCCAGCTCTGAGATCATATTCTACTTGAAAGGCGCTGATGTTGTGATGTCTGGCATTGTACAATATAATGATTGGCTGGATGAGGTGTGTGAAAACATGGCGCGTGAAGGTCTCAGAACGTTGGTCGTGGCAAAGAAAAATCTGACCGAAGATCAGTATCTCGATTTTGAAGCAAGGTAATGTATTATTAAAATCTATATTTCATATTATTAAAATTATTATAATTATTTGAATAAAAACATATAATTGAATTATATTGGTGTTTTATAGATACAACGCGGCGAGAATGAGTGTTAGCGACCGTGTATCGAGGGTCGCCGCGGTGGTGGAAAGTTTCGAGAGAGAAATGGAACTGTTATGCGTAACCGGTGTCGAGGACAGATTGCAAGACAGGGTGAGGCCTACGTTGGAACTCCTGAGGAATGCCGGAATCAAGATATGGATGTTGACCGGTGACAAACTAGAGACCGCGACTTGTATAGCGAAATCCTCACGTCTTGTGTCGCGCACTCAAGGCCTGCACGTCTTCAAATCTGTCGTGACGCGCACCGACGCCCACTTGGAACTGAATACATTCCGCAAAAAGCAAGATTGTGCCTTAGTTATCAGCGGCGATTCCCTGGAGGTGTGCTTGCAGTATTACGAGCAAGAATTTCTGGAACTCGCTTGTGGCTCACCCGCCGTCGTTTGCTGCCGATGCTCTCCCACGCAGAAAGCCGAAGTTGTCAGTCTCATTCAAAGACACACTGGCAAGAGAACGGCGGCTGTCGGCGATGGTGGCAACGATGTCTCCATGATACAAGCCGCGGATGCTGGTATTTGTTTAATCTTAGATAATCTAATTATATTTCTCTAGATATTTTTTTTATTATAATATATTTTCTTACAGGGATTGGTCTTGAGGGTCTTGAGGGAAGACAAGCATCGCTAGCCGCTGATTTTTCAATTTCTCAGTTTAGTCACCTCGCCAATTTGCTATTAGTCCACGGCAGAAGAAGTTATAAACGATCAGCTGCATTAAGTCAATTCGTTATACACCGTGGTCTAATAATCTCGACTATGCAGGCTGTGTTCTCTGCAGTCTTTTATTTGTCTTCGGTTGCCTTATATCAAGGTTTTCTTATGGTAGGGTAAGTAACAGTATACCATTCGTTAAACATTAAATTTAGAATTGCTGTAAGTTTCAATAATTCTCTTGACAAAACTTCTTACATATTAAACTTACATATGAAACTTTTTAATTTACTAATCTATATTATGTATATGACATTTTTAGGTATGCTACAATATATACAATGTTTCCCGTCTTTTCTTTGGTATTAGACAAGGATGTATCAGGAAAGATAGCGCTTACTTATCCAGAACTTTATAAAGAGCTTAGTAAAGGTCGTTCGTTGTCATATAAAACATTTTTTATGTGGGTTTTGATAAGTATATATCAAGGTATGTAGTTTTAAATCTAGATGCATACATGTAGTGTATATAAAAAAGAAAGAAGATATATCTGCGACGTAATATTCCAGGAGGAGTAATCATGTATGGCGCGCTTATAATGTTCGAGGACGAATTTATTCATATAGTGGCCATAAGTTTTTCAGCGCTAGTTTTGACAGAATTAATAATGGTTGCTTTAACAATTAGAACTTGGCATCACATAATGATGCTTGCAGAAATCTTCTCTCTAGCGCTCTATTTATTATCGTTGGTCGTCCTAAAGGATTATTTCGGTAAGTTTACGGCATTTAACAACAAAAAATAATTAAGTATAAATTTATATGATTAATATACAATATTTTTCTTGTTATTTTAATATAGATGCTGAATTTATTAAAACAACGGATTTCTTATGGAAGGTATTGGTGATAACGTTGGTTTCATGCATGCCACTGTACATCCTGAAATTTTTAAGGAAGAAGTTTTCGCCTCCTAGTTACACTAAATTATCCTAAAATCTTATGCGGAAGTGTTTATCTGTCCGTATATGGATGACAAAGGAGGATAAAACATCAAACATCGTAACTTATTAATGACGCAAAGAAGAGATGTATAAAAATTTTCTTTTGTTCTACAATATCGGTAATCCAATCCAATTAATATAATTTTTAATGAAATAAGAAAGATCATATGCACCGTTTTATAACAACAAACTATTTTTGTAACAATCAATTTTTACGACATTAGTCCTAAGGACTAATGTAACAGGAAGTAATACCACAAAAAATAAAAACTGATAAAGTTTCCAAATTTCTTGTATTATATCTGCACACTGACTTCAATAAAATATGGATTGGATTAAATTTGTTATAAGCGAAACAATATCACGCATAATGTTAATTCTTCCTGCAAAGCTTATCTATTACGCAATCTTGGCTTTAGATTAAATACATGACTTTTTTTATACCTGATTTTCTCTTTATATTTCTTTTGTTTGTATATTAATTTATTTCTGAATGCATTGCCAAAGGCCGCATCTTCCATTTCAGTGTGTACGCACATATTGCGGCATTTATATATCCGCTCTATATATCATTCATTTTTGAAATATTAGATATGTTCTCTCTAATCGAGCACAGTATTTCTCATGTATCTAAATCTTCAAAGTATCCGCATGGATTAATATAAATAATCTTAATTTGTATAACGATAACGATAAATGCATTTTACTTAAAAATTGCTAGAATTAATACGGATAAGGTATAGAATTTGAGTATCAGAAATAAAACTGTGATTTTTGCGAACTAAATCTAACCAGCATTTTTTGCACTGATGTTACTACATAAGAGGCTTTATTCTCTGAAATTCTATTTGAAGCATTTTTTTATTTTATTTAAAAATATTTCTATACGAAAGGCATATCTTTTGTTATCATTTATATTCTCAGCACATAAATTAATAATACTAGATTACATAATGTTTTATATTCATGTATATATTGCAAGTATGTAGAACATAACTGTAATCGTTGTTATCTCTAATATGAAACGTACCGCAAATAATATAGTTGTTCCTAGAGGACTATTATTTGCTATGTAATGCGTTTATAATTAATTTATTCGTAAATAAAATAATATATTCCTTTCCTGTGATATTTGTATTGTTTATACGATGTACACGTCTGCATTTTATCAAGATAACTTACAGGGTTTACTCTCTATGTAAAAGTCCCATTTTTTGTTAGGAAAACAAAATTTTTATTCTTAACTTTATCGGATAATTACATTAAGTTTAGCGACTGCCATTTTTCCTATTCGATCATGAATTTTATTGACTTCTCTCCGAGTCAAAGTGCGCTCCATGTGTCTATACACTATATTGTAGCAATGAGACATTTTCTTAGTCTTTGGATGTGTAAAGTCATCCTTCAATGAAATCTGTTCAATCATATCACCACCTATTTCTCTAACTATATCGTAGAAATCGTGAGAAGAATAACTTCCGTCTTCCGGCAACCAGAAGCTTATATCATGGGTACAAGGTGGATACATACTGATGGGCTAGAAAGTTATATTCGTCTATATAAATTCCATATATGAATTATAACTAAATTAACAAAGCATATAGAGAGATACGATGGAACATATTATACATTCGAAATAATTATTGAACGTTTATCTCACCTTGTATTGGATACATTCGTTAGGATTGTCTACTTTGAATTGATTTAGGAAACCTGCGTCGCTGCTCCAGAATAATCTTATATCTGGAATATTATATAAGTGCATAGCCAAACGTTCCAAGCCGAGACCGAATGCCCATCCAATCCGATCCACGGCACCTGATTTCTGTAGAATTTCCTGGCGCATAATGCCGCAGCCTAGTATTTCGAGCCAATTGTCGTTGTGCAATATTTCTAGCTCCCATGATGGATGAGTAAATGGGAAATATTGGTCAACCCATCGGCACTGCACATCTATTAGCAAGAAATATCTTGAAATTAATTTCAATTAATTAAAATTTAATTTCAAATCGTTTTAGTGAAAAACTGCAATAAGTTAAAAGGAAATATTGTCAGAGATATTAAACAAAAGCAATACCTTTCCCAAAGATAGCTTGTGCTAGACTAGTTAAAGTACTCTTTAGTTCCTGCTCCATCACTTTCACTGCTTCTAAACTATGACAAGCCTGCTTCTCCGCACTTTCTGTCCCTCTGTGTTCGAACAACTTGAGATTTTCAGAATCGTTCACGTCGCGAAATACTTCTTGCGACGTACGCAATCTGACTGCGTCAACCTGATGAAAAATCGGATAATGCGTACTGTCAATTTCGTCACGTCGGTACACATCCCCGATGACGAGAAAATTATTCAATCCCATCGAAATCAGCTCAGCCTGATGCGCGGTGGTGTGCGCTCTCAGCAATGTCTCTTGATTTACAAAGTAACAATCAGTTTTCTTTCTACTCGGATGATCCTTTGGTACAAAAAGAGAGTCGAAGTTTTGTGCGACTGTAACTACGGGGCATATATTGTCGTAGATACTGAATGACGGGGTCCCGCTTTTACTGCGGAACTGGCCATAAAAATAATTCACGATGCGTTGACGCAAATGCGAAAGCGGGTGGTACTGCTGAACGTGGAGATTTCTCCCCAGTTTAGCGATAATGTTCGGAGTGACATTCGTCCAATCGTCTGTCGCATATTTCTGACCCAAAAGCTCCAGCTCATTGCTTTTATTGACATTGGCGGCCACTGTGACTGTCCTATAGGCCGTTTTAACATTGTTTATCAGCGTTTCCTTGCAAAAGCGACACGTGATACACCTGTAAAGAATATATTTTAAAAGAATAGCATCAGTTATTTTATTAACACTAAACCTACCACCGTCGGTCAAATGACCGTTTTTAAACTTTTGATTAACACTAAAACTACCACCGCCGGTCAAATGACCGTTTTTAAACTTTTGATAAAAATTCTGCATTCAATATTATTGCTTTTCCTCAATTGACTTCACGACTTTTTCTTAATATACGTATAATCCGATTCGGTAGAAATAGGTATATATAAATGGTCGGTAGCTTTAGTGTTAGATGAATAAAATATATTCTGACATTGCATACCACATTATTGAATTTTAATTAAATTTCTCTTATTTACAACAAGCTCCGTTACGTATATTGGTTTACATTAATCTCAAAATTGTCTCAATATAAATCTTCAAGCGTGTGCATCTTGCATAAACTGTAAAAAATAGATTTTTATTATTTTTACATACTTTTGCATATATATATTTATTCATACTATACATATAAATAATATTATTTTGAAATGTATTGTGATATAGAAAGATCAATCTATGTGCAGTCTTTTTTGTTATCCGCCTAAAAGAAAGGTCTTTAACTCATAAAAGTTATTAGTAAATCTCAAAAAAAGAATTGTGAAAATAAATATGCGGAGGTTATGTAACAAAGTGTCAGTTTTATATCAGTAATATTGGTATGACAGACACCAAGTACAACTTATAATAAAAAGTAACGTTATTTAATGCGATATTTATGATCATAATCTAAGTGTACTAGTGGAATTACAACAAATCGCGGCTCGAACCGGTCCATTTATACACAAGGAAGTACAAGAACCAACCTCGAGGCGCCATCAACATAACATAACCATCAACCATGTGCCACGGCTGACGGCACTCGGCAGAATCGTCGGATAGCAGCTCCGTATAAATTGTAGTGAATCTCTAATTTTCACAAATAAAATGAGTCCTAGTCGAGACGCGATTCTGAGCCTTTATCGGAGTCTAATCCGGGAAAGCAAAAAATGGAACTCGTACAATTACAGGTAATATCATTACAATGTAATACCATTACAAGACGATCTTTATACTGAACACCTAAGAGTGAATCATCTATTTCTGTTTCCTTTATATTTTTTTTTTAAAGAAATGCTAGATTCTCTCTGTCCCCAAGAATCCTTGTGATGATATATTAACGCGATTTTTAAATATATTTAGTTTAGAAGTATATAATCTTTTTTATTTAATAAATATTTACAGTCTAAATCACATCGAGCATCTAATTGTGCTCATGTGCTTTTTATATGGTGATAGAGGTTGCAGATAAAAAAATAATGTTGTGGTACTTTTCAGAATGTATGCTCTGCGAAAAATACGACACGAATTCAAGGAGAACAAAGCGTCACAAGATGAAGAGAAGGTTAGGCAATGTTACGCAAAAGGACAGGAAGCACTGATGATTATCAAGAAACAAGTCATACTGGGCGATCTCTACAGCACTAGGCCCTTAGTAATTGAAACCAAAAGCAAATTACACGACGCAGTAAAATAGAATACATTTGCAGTTATGTTTAATTTAATATTACGTTTTGCATCTGCTTTTATCTACGATTCAGTTTTAATATTGTGGGACAAGCTTAAATTAAGAAGATATAATAATCATTGAGCGTACATCAAAGACATAGTTTAATACTTTGTGATTATTTGATTATTTCTTCATATATTGATACGAAACAAATTCAATAGTTTCTACAGCAAAGATATTTCATTCACATGATTGTATTTTGAAGTATTTTTGTATTTATATGTGTTGTATATATACATATAGTGTGATTGGATGTAAATACTTTTCAAATTGTTAAGAAATAAAATTTTGTTTATACCGATTAACATTTTGTAGATTTATATATTCCTATATGTTTTACAATTGACATTAAGCATATATTACAAACAATTAATTAAGAAAAAAACAAAAATATAACAGTTAACTGCATTATCTTATTTTTAAAATTTCAAATAGTACTGCTTTTTTTTACTAGATTATAATCTTTGATATTTTATTGATTTTTAAAAATTAAACTTTATGACATTAAAGTCACAGATTTTAAATTTTTTAAATCACAAACTCGCTATTTGATTAAATTCTCCTGATATTTTGTCAATTTTTGAAAATTAAAAAGTATCAGGAGAATATATTCGAATAAGAGATTGCACATAAATGAGAGGTACTTACAAATAATTAATTAAGAAAAGAAAATTAAAAAAACAAAAAATATATCAGTTAACTGCATTATCTATCTTATTTTTAAAATTTCAAATAGTACTGCTTTTTTTACCAGATTATAATCTTTTGATATTTTATTTATTTTTAAAAATTAAACTTATGAGATTCAAAGTTACAGATTTAAACAACAAGAAAATTATTTGATTCGACCTGACTGGCCAGATATATTTACAGATATATTAGAGATTTAAAATTTTTGAAATCACAAATTTTGTCAATTTTAAAAAATTAAAAAGTATTAGGAGAATATAATCGAGAATAAGAGGTTGCACAAAATTTCAAAACTTGCGATTTTAAGAATTACTAAAATTTAAAATCTACTTTAAATCTACTTTAAATGTTTTAAAACTTAAAAATTGAAAAATCTACATGGATTGTTTACATATTGTCTACGTGATGTTTACACGGACTTTTTTGATGTAGATTATAAACAATGTAAACTATTATAAGTTGGATAGCATAATGCAAAGAAAAATCCCGGTAAAAAATTTTTCATATATAAATATATATAAACAGATATAAACATATATAAAAATATATAAAGATATATAAACATATATAATTATGTATGAAATATGTCCATACATGAAAATTTTTATATATAATCATATAGAATTATATATAATTATATATAATTATACATGATTATATATGAAAAATTTCATGTATGGACATATTTCATACATATTTCATACATAATTATATATAATTATATATAATTATATATGTTTATAT
>NJRQ01000266.1:259041-303970 GCA_003063805.1 Aphaenogaster ashmeadi | reverse complement strand
GTAATCATGCCACCCTGACCTCACGCACATTCCCGTAAGCACGGTGCGTGCGTCGACGTCGCAGGGGAAGATCTCTCGCGTATCCGCGTCGAGTAGGAGGAGGTGGATAACGACGACAAAGACGACAACAACGACGACGACGACGACGACGACGACGACGGCGACGACGGCCACGGCGAGAACGGCATCCCCGACGAGTACGCGCACCAGCACGAAGCGGGGGAAGGTCGACGTCGCAACGGGAGGACCGGCCGGTCGCAGACGACTCGTCGTTCGTTCTGGTACCACCGTCCAGCCCGTCTCTCCCGGTGAACGACGTCGACGGGGAATGGACTCGCGAGAGCGGGACCGAAACGCGCACGCGGAGGATCGCCGTGGGATCGACCCGTGTTCGCGCACGTGTCGATAAAAATTTCATCCCCCGAGAAAAAGGGGGTGAGAACGCGTGTACACGCGGAGCGGTGGAGCCAGGTGCCGCGATTCCGGGGACGACGTGTCGCAGTCGCAGCGAGGTGCCGTTGACGGAGGGAACGTCGTCGATTCCACGATTCCGGAAGGTGCGCGAACGTATCGGTGGCGATCGACCGCGGGCGCGTTCGATGATCGAGAAGGCGCGTCGCGAGTCTCGCGTTATCGCTCCCGTCCGAGATCGGCGACGCGAGTCGCGCGCCTACGTTACATGTGCGTGTGGAAGCCGTTGTCCTCGTGACACATATTAGAAATAGGGACGCCCCGTGCACTTGCGTGCGCCGTTACCGCCGCGGTGCCGCGTGAAGGCACTCGTCCGACGCCGAGGAACCGGCGCACGCGACGCCCGAAAGCGCGTATCCTCTCTCTCCCCTGCCCCCGGACACGCCGTCGTCCAGGTGCACCCTCGGCGGCCGCGACCGATAGGCGCGTGCCAGGAGATCCGGAGATCCCGGGGGTGCACGTGCGTCCGGCGAAGGTCCTGAGAAAAAGGAGGGACGAGGGTGCGAGGCGACGCCGCCGGCGCTGTACGTCGCACGTGTTACTCGGACCGAGCCGGATCGATCGCCCGGAAGTGTGCTCGAGCCCGAGGCTGGTGCGGTCATATGCGTCTTATCCGCCGCGTGTAGATTTTCGCGAGGGCGATCCTCGCGAACGCGCGACCGTCGCCGATCGCGGCGACGTCGTCGCGGTGTCCGCGACGAGTCGACCCTGCCCGCGTAAGCCGTCCTCAGCGTTCTACCCTCGCGTCCCGACTCGCTCTTTCCCGTTCGGAGTGCTGGTGACGAAAGTGAATGTATTGCGTATATCATGGATGGTATCATCTATGAGGACGAGTTGATTATTACCATGTTGCTAAATTGGTGAGCAAGTGTTCGACGATGCTCGATCCGCGAAGGCATTCGTCGTTTTGGTGCCTCGTTGGAAAATGTTCCATTTGGATCTTTCGTGAATTCGGATATGTGCTCGTTGCCTGTGGAATATCCTGAGATCTCGAGAGGTAGCTACCGACGTATAGTAGCAATTTTCGGAGAGAACTCGCCGCTGGTTTGCTTTTTTTCTATTTGGCTGGATGCCTTCTGTGTTTCTCTTCACGAAACTTCCTGGGAAATTCGAGAGAATCGCGTACGAAATTGCGTCCAGGTGGGAAAGGGTAAACATGCGAAAGGTGGGAAACGTGAAACTTTTAACTGAGGATCCGATTTCTCGCTCGCCGACGGGGAGCTAATCGAATCTGGAACACGCTCCCGTTTCAAGCGGGTCTGCTCTATTTCGATGGGATTCCTCGATGCGGAAGTCTCGACGTCTTAATACATTCGCGAGGCGAAGCGGAACGGTCTCTTAAGCAGCGTGCATATTAGATGGAGGCAGAGAAAAGGGTCATCAAGGTATCGTTTATTAAATCAAGAAAGAGCCCTTTTTTACATTGCAAATCGTTCCAAATCGCGCGATCGAACTCTAGCATCGTTGAGGTAGGAGATAATTGCCTTCGTTTTAGAGAGGGTCTAATCGTTTCGGCTAACGACACGTTAAATATTTCGTCGTGACGATAGTAGCTCGTACTTCTACTCTCTTTATTGTACTCGTCTGTCGGCGATTCGGCCATGTGCCGCCACGCAATAAACAGACAGGTTGTGCCACTCGAGACTGTTTTCGCTGGCACAGTTCGCGTCACCTTTTCGGGTAACAGATCCGCGCGAAGTGCAACGGATCGCTGGATCGCAATCGGCGCCGATCTCCTCGGGATCCCTCGCTTTCAAAGAGGCAGAGGCGAGAGAGAGAGAGAGAGAGAGAGAGAGAGAGAGAGAGAGAGAGAGAGAAAGAGGAGAGAGGTGGATTCTTTCTTTCCTCGTCGCGCAACCAACGAGCGCAGCTTGGCCGTCACTTTTCGTTACCGTCATTATTAATAGCGGACACATCGATTAATTGATTTATGTTATAAAAAAGAATGGCACGCGTCGATAAATAATGGCGTGTCCCCCGCCTCGTCGTCCCGGCCGTTCGTTTGCCGTCAATAGAGCGTAGCGAACCCAGCGGTAACGTCAGACTTGTACGGATCATCGACTCTGACTCGCCCCGGCTTTCAACGTGTGTGTACCCTCCTCTCCGGGCCCCCTCCGAGGGCCGCGCTCGGAGAGCCTACCCAGTTCTTATCTCACGTTCTCGCGGGGGAGTAACTGACCGATATCGCGCCGCTACACGCGCTCCATTAAAAATGCAGCCCTACAGAGGCCGCAGTCTATAGACACACATTTGCGCGGCCGCGTGCGCCGGTCGGTACCCCTCTTTTTTTCCTTTTTCCCGGCCGATCGAACACACCACCAACGCGTTCTGCCCCGTGTTCTGCCTTTTTCTCCTAAATCGCACTGCGGCAACGTGGACCGGCTTGCTTGTGACGGAACAGCTCGTTAACTCCATCAATCCCGATACACTCGCTCGTGCTGCGATTTCACATGATTATATCCCACGAAGAAGAGATTCTCCCGAAAGCTCGGTACTCCGACAAATCGTGCCTTTTCTTGCTCGCCTAAAGAAGGCACGTCTTTCCCCGACGAATGGCACGCGTGGTCTCTCGTGGCCTTGAAATCGTCATTCTTCCCTCTCGCGTCGAGCGGTACCCCGGAGGCCGAAGACCGGCCGGCGAGCATCTCGGGCCACTCTCACCGCGACCCGCGTTCCGCGAATCCTCGCGATGATTTTCCACGGCGGTGCGAGAACTCCAACTATTTATAAATGGTCCGAACCCGGTCGCGTTGGCGAACAGCTCGAGTCGACGGAGCTGCCGCCTCGTGCAGCCGCAGCCGCAGTCGCCTCGTGTGGGGAACAATTCGCTACCCCATGGTAAAAATAGAAGCTCCTAGCCAGCTAGCCGAACTCGAGGCTAGAGCTTGAGGCGCGCGCGGCACCGCTCTAGCCACGCTAGAGCGGACGAGCGGACGGAGGGACGGACGGACATACGTACGGACCGGCGCACCGGCGCAACCGAGTCTGTGCGGATGCTGACGATGATGCTGATGTCGGTGCCGTTGCAGCCGATGTTGCGCACCGAGCTAGAGCCACATCGTCCGCCGCCGTCAACGTGAAGAAAGCGCGCTCGCGCGCGCGCGCGCGTGCGAGATCCACGCGTGTGTGTCCACGTGTGTACGTGCGCCTGTGTCCGTGTACATGTATGCGTACGTGTGCATATGCGTATGCGTGTGCATATACATGCGTACTGAGAGTTCGGCTACGCTCTGCGTTTTCCTCTTCGTCTTACTTCCACCTCGCAACCCGCTCGAGATAGACTCAGTGTCCGCCGAGGCTTCATCGTGGGCCCAGTCCCGTGGATCTTAGTCATCGACCATTCCACCGTAGGTAGATCTCCTCGTGGGTGACTCATCAGAGAGAACCCAATCGGGTCTTCGTTTCCCGAAGAAAGCGTCAGATCGGAAGAGAGGAGCTTTCGTGCGGAGGAGTCGTCGAGAAACGGAGAGATCGAGCGAGAGAGAAGAGGTGGACGGGGCGAAGATAGGGAGAAAGAGCGAAAGCGAGTAAGAAAGAGGGAGAGAGCGAGAGAGAGAGAGAGAGAGAGAAAGAGAGAGAGAGAGAGAGAGGGAGAGAGAGAGAGTGAGAGAGTGAGAGAGGGAGAGAACGAAAGAGAGAAAGAGAGGCACATTCCGAGCGGATCACGGATGCTTATAGAAGCGTTGCGTAACGGCGTCAGGCGGACAGCGAAACCGCGACTCCGTCGGGCTCGTTGTCTAGTTTCGACAATTTCGAAGGGGAAGCCGGTACGTCGCGCGCGGTCCCCAGCGGGTTCTCGCGAATCCTAGAGCGATATCCTATGGTGATTGCCGTAGCTCCAGGAGTCGCCGAGTGCCGTGTGTGCATGGTGCTGGACGCGCGTCACGATCTCTCGAAGAGCCTCGACGAATCTCGATCCCGTCGTCGATCCACGATCACGGACGGCTGCGGCGACACGTGCGTGTACATGTGCGTGTATGCGAGTGAGTGAGAGGTAGACCGACTGCGGCGAGGTGACCCGTGGTGTTTCGTTTCGGTGGCGGCGGTGGTTTGGAGGCGGGGGTCGAGGATGAGGATGAGAGAGGAAGGATAGGAAGTGCCCGAGAGGGAGATCTCGCACCCGGCGTATCGATTCGCGAAATCGAGGCTCGTCAAGGTCGCGGGCTCTCTCGGGCTCCCTCGATCACCCGGCACCGGAAGAGAGAGAGAGAGAGAGAGAGAGAGAGAGTCGAGTCGCGTAACGTTCCGCGCTCGAGATCGAGAGACGTAGATCCGCGCTCGTCACGTTCGCGCGCTCTCGCACGTTCGGTTCGTCGAAGTTGTACTAAAATTAAATCCGGGGCCCCGGCGCGAGATTCGCTGATTCTTTTCTCACGTCCGGCTTCTCTCGCGCGGACTGCGCCGCGATGACAGGCGCGCCTTGACGATTCGAGCGCGATCCGGGTTTCGATGCGCGCGGGGCACAACCCGATCTTTCATTAGGACAACAGCTTCGCCGCCGTGTATCGTTCGTGTCCCGCCACGTCTCGCAACGACGTCGACGATAGACGCGCGATCGTTACGGCGGATCAACGCTCGATTCTCCGGTGCTATTGTAGAGACCCGGTGGAGGCGGACGTGAGAAGGCGACGGCGAGGGCGGCGAAGAAGACTACGACGACGTCGGAAGAGAAGGTGGCGGAGAATGGAGCGACGTACAGGGCAAGACGCGTGCAGACGTTGCTGACGAGCGAGCACGAGCACGACCACGACGACGATAACGATCACGACGAAGACGAAGACGAGGGAAACGAAGGAGCCGAAGAGTAGTAGTAGGAGGAGAAGGCGGAAGAGGGGAACGAGTGAAAACGAACGACAGTGCCTGCGGTAACTGCGAGAGATGCAGCAACAACCGCACTCCGGCCAGCAACCGTCCGGGGCGCCGAACGGGGTAGCGGGGGGCGCCCAATTGCCACAAACAGGTGGCATAAGTCCGGCGCAACCTGGGGCGACCGGTACCGCCGCTAGTCGCGCGCAAGTTAACGGGGGCAGATTCGACTTTGACGACGGTGGGACTTACTGCGGCGGCTGGGAGGACGGAAAAGCTCATGGCCACGGCGTGTGCACCGGGCCCAAAGGTCAGGGCGCCTACTCCGGCAGTTGGCATTTCGGCTTCGAGGTCTCCGGCGTCTACACCTGGCCTAGGTGAGCGACTATCATTGATACCGACTACTAGTTTGCGCGCGGTGCGCTCCACTCTTTAGACTGCGGATGGTAACGGTGCTTTTCATTAACGCTTCCACAATGCGCGATTGTTAACATCAACTAATGCAGTTCACGCGGCGCACGTAATTACGAAGGATTCTGATAAATTACTAATTCCTGTGATACGTAATCCACGATGCTCATCTGGTTGCGCGCGTTTCGTGGAAACGAATTAATCTTGTATTCTCTTCGCGTTGGCGCACTCTCGGGATTTGCACAACGACCGCCGCTCCTCCGGGCTCATGAAGGATTAACGCTGAGCTCGTTTGCGCCGTGACGAGTGTACGGTTTTCAGGCTGATTATCCGGTATTACGTTACCGCCACCGCGCCTGTTTCACGTTAACAGCGTCGCTCGTGCAGCGAGGCAAACGAGTACCGAACATTACACGCCGCGAAAGTAACGTAAGCCCGACCCGATGCTATTTCGAGAGGCTCGTGTTCGGCAGTTGTAGAAAATTCCCCGGTGAGGTCCCCGGTGAGTCCCTATCGGACGTTTCACTGACGATTTTCGCGAATCCCCGAGTCGACTTTCGCGAGACTCCTGGCGTCGCGTGTGGCATGTGCAAACCGCGGACCTTGACACGTATCTCGGTATATACCTGGGAGGGAATCTCCCGATCCCTGCAAAACTAGGTCACCGTGCGCAAGGACAACCGGAGCAGGTCACCGGGATTCGAGCCGTCAGGACCTAGTTCAGGGTCGCCGCGGAACAATCGCCGCCGAGATTTTCGGGGATAATCGCGAACGGGATGTTCGGGGATGACAATCGACATCTGCATCCGTGCGTGCTAAAGATGAGTCTTCTCTAAATTTTCTAGAGAAATCAATCAATTTATCAATGAACGTGGAAGTCTTTCTAACAGAGTCTACAATCCTAATTTCGGTAAAAGAATTGCAAGATATAAATGAATGTTCAGATTCTTCGAATTCCAGACTAAAATGCAGCGTCGAAAATCGTTAAACGTTTCTCGCGAACGACGACGTCATCAGCGAGAAATATTTCAGATCGTTTCTTTCTATAAAATCGAAAAATGACAGGATTTGCTGGTATTCTTGATCTGTCGATCGATCTCACTCGAACTTGATTAAGAAACAAGATTATTAAATATTTATAGGAGGACCTCGAACGATTCATGAACACTCTGTAAAATGAGGATTGTAAAGTAATTGCAGAGCTACTCTGTTTGTTTTTCGACGGTTAATTTTACGAGGGGACACATAACGAGGCACGCGATAATTAGAAAAAAATTTTTATGGTGCACGCGACACGAAAACCCGGAAAAGCTTTAACGATCGTAATTATGGTTTCTAGATTACGCACACAATGTAAACACTATCGAGTAAGGATAATGATATAATAAATCCCTAAAAAAACCTTTTTAAAAAATGGAAAAGATATACTCCAAGTATCGGATGTTATATTGTTCCTAAAAGCAAAAACGTTTTTTGATAATCAGCTTAAATATAAATTATTCAAAAACAAATATTAGATTATTATAATTAGCCAAGCAGTTTATTATTATATTACATAATGTTAAACTCGTATAATAGTAAAATGCCCTGCAATTCCATTTATGATTTTTGCACAGGGTTATTAAATTATTTAATTTATAAAAAATGAAATTTTTTTATATGGTACTTTAAAGATAAAGAATCATATATCCATTATTATAAATTTGGAGAGAAAACAGGGTTTAAAGTTTTAAATAGAGGAAGAGTGTATTTTTTATATATATAAAATAAAAGTAGCAATTTAATTTTTTGAATATTTATTAAAGCAACGAAACTTACATGTTTTGTAGTATAATTATCAATAACATACTGTATCTGTATCTATTATCAATAACATACAGTATCTGTACTTTTTCTAAGTGTCGTATTTTAGAAACTAGTCGTAATGGACATCACATCTTTTACTATATTAAAGTTTAAACTCCTAGTATATTGGAAAAAGTATTAATACTTTTGACTTTACTCAATTTTGACAAAAAGTGGACATACGATCCTTTACCTCTGAGGTACAGAATATATTTAAGATGTATTATTTAATATATTATTATATAAGCATTATTGTCTTATTATCGATATAAATTTGAATTCGTCGTTGCGTTACGTTGTATACGCACGATTTTCTCGAGATCATCCTCGAAGGCTCCGAGAGCTATTTGAATGTAAATCGATTTCTTGTTACCGCGGTTTCCGAAATGACCAACATAAAAAAAGAGAGAAAATGAGATGGGGACAAACAACGAGACCTCTCTTCTTTCCGGCCACGTATCTAGGCCGAGAGAATTCGCCGCTTCGTTTCCGCGTAAACTGGAGCAAGGTCCACGACCATCTTTAGCTAGCAACATTTTCCGACATGGCTTCATTCTCGATCGTGATGATACTCGAAGACGAAGCCGAGGGTCACGCGGATCGAGCACGTGTTGCTGACCACTATCCTTCGGGGAATGTTCGCTTCACGTGTCTAGAATTTCGCTACCATAGTTTATTTCCGTTTTGCGACAAGTGAAAAGCGCGCATATCGCGGAGAACATCTCATATGACCGCCTTACCAAAATTATTTATTATTACAGAGGTTTCTCAAACTTACGAATTTAAATGTTAATTATGACGTGGCATTTCAAGAGATGAAATTCCATTTATTCATTTTCAAGATATGAAATTCCATTTATTCATTTTCAAACATTATAGAAATGTAATTCCAGCATTATGTACAATTTCAAAACATTGTGTAGGAACAATTTTTGCATTATCAAGGTTCATAATGTAATTAATGCAACGCGAATTAATCTACGCGATAGAATGATATAAATTTTTATCACGCGACGTACTATCGTTAAACACGAGTTTACACAATACACGACACTTATAGAACATGTCTGAAAGAGTTTTTTGCATCCGCGTGCAGCTTTCACATTTACGTAATAGTCATCCGTAAGGACTCGCTCGGGCAGAATTAAGCATTCTCTTTCAAAAGATTTACTATAGACGTTCTTGAAGCTTTTCTTAACATTTCACAGAGACTGTGACGATTAAAAGAGAATAATTAAAATATATTATACGTGATGCTGAATTTGGAAAGACTTTCTGCGACAAAAAGTAAGAACTTGAAATAAGTTTAGCGCAAAAGTGAAGCTTTAATCTGCACTTGAAAGAACGCTCGCTCGATTAGCTCGCCGTTCCTTCGATAATTATAACTTTCATAAAAATATCTTAAAAGAAGGATCGTAGGCGGTGCAATCACTCTCTATATTGGCATGAAGTGTCAAGCTCATACTCTCTGCCATTCCGTTCTGCATATCCAACAATGTGGACTCCGTCGTCGTCATCGATAGCGACGCAGCCGGCAATTACTGGACGCGTTAATTAGACGAGTTTTTAGCTAATACGCGTAGGCAGGGTAGCATAAATAGCGACGTGATCCTCGAAGCGTAACTCTTAAGAATATTTTTGCGAGCAGCTGAGGACTGCCGAAGACATGACGAAATTATCTCTATAGTTTGTAATCCCGCAGAGAAAACTGTTTTTAGAAGATAAAATCTCGCAAATTGCATTTCAGCGGGTCAGCCTACGAGGGACAATGGCAGAACGGCAAGAGGCACGGCCTGGGTATGGAGACCCGTGGCCGTTGGCTTTACCGGGGAGAATGGACTCAGGGGTTCAAGGGTCGTTACGGGGTCCGGCAATCTACTACCTCCACGGCGAGATACGAGGGCACGTGGTCCAGCGGCCTGCAGGACGGTTACGGCTCCGAGACTTACGCCGACAGCGGTGAGCCCCAAATCTATTTCATCACGTTCACGATCAACGTGACTTTTCCCCTATAAATCACTGAATACAGGATGTCCCTGAAATAGACGGACAAACTTTGACAGCGAACTCTCCTTTACCTTGAGACCGAAAATATATTACCATCATATATAAAAAAATAATGGTAGAAAAATATTATATAACTGGAAAGGAGGGAAATGTTTCGGACTTATAATTATTTGATTTTTTTATTTCTAAGCTGATTTGTGAGCAGAATACGCTTCCAAAGTTGAAATAATTCCCAGGAACGTACAAGCTGATAAAACAATAAAACAACCTTGTACATACGATTTATCTGTATCGATTCGTAATAACAGTTAATACCATGGCATGTGCGTGAATATAGTTTTATTCGGTTGTGCGGTCGCGCAAAGTTCGGCTTTATCGATTTCGCATTAAATGCGATCGCCATTAATAAATGGGCAATTTCACTCACGAATGAAATATTTTGTTGGACGTTAAAAGCGCGCCGGAAATCGTGCTCAAGAGAGCCGGCCTATGAAGCGAGACATCGTCAGTAAATAAATCACGGAGTTCTTTTAATAAAGCTTCGCGAGGCTGACTTGGGAACGCGATAAATAAACAAAACAAGAAACGGATGTAGCAGGGCGCGTCGTCGATTTCGCATTATCTCAGCGAGATATTTAGTTGCGCCAAGATTGATGGCCGACGTGGCGCAATTGAGATGCGTCTACAAAAATTGATGCAGTATTTAGAGAGCGATCCTCTTCTTCGAATTCCTCTGCTTACAAAGATGTCATTGCCGAGCGGAGTGTCGCGGGGTTTTACCTGAAATGCTATATTATATAAAAGGAAACATATTCGAGGAACACTCCATCAAAGAGGACACATTATTCGCATCTGAGAAATCGTTTCTTGGTGAACCAATCAATCTCGGCAAGGCATTTGATTTTTATTGTTGCAAGTGAAGTGCTCGTAGGGAAACATAATCGCAACAGATAACGCCGCTCGATCAATATCGTTTGCGATAAAGGGAAAGTCTTCTCGAGGAGCGCCAGGATTGATGATACTGCTGCTCGACCATTGCGACGTTCCTGAAAATCGATGCGACCTTCGATAGATTCTTACCTCGCTCAAGTCCTTACGACCTGTTTATTCGCTTCTTTTTTCTCTTCGGTAGGATCTCTCCCTCGCGCGATGCAGCTCCTCACCCTTGCATCTCATCCGCTATCGCAAGCAGCATCGCAAAATTCAATACATCCTAAACGTCGACTCGGTCATAATTTCTCCGCTGTTGAATTCCAATTTGCCGAATTCATTTAACTTGTCGAAATATCGTTAGAGGCAATTTTCTGTAGTCGCTCCAGTTACGAATAAACGACACGCCATTAAACGGAGTCGCGCTCCGACCGGTGAGGAAGTAGGACTATTGTCTAACCGATCGATCATGGCTGGTGAAACATTATAAAGTATTCACGCGCTATCTACCGTAAGAGATCGCAGCGTTGCACACTCGTATAACATAAAATATTACCGGCGCATTAATTAAATGCGATATCGCGTTTCTCAGACCCGCCGTTTTTCTCGCGGGATAAACCCGATCTCGTCCGGAACGTTACAGTCGCGACAGCTGCTGGATCTCAGCGTGTTAGGTTGTGTTGTGAAAAGATGGCGAGTAAACCAAATGGAAAATCTCCCTCCCCTTGTAACTCCCTGTGGCGGAGTTTCGCCGTTATTCATCTCACGGCAATGAAGTACTTCGAAACTGCACGTAAACTCGAAGACGATTCTCGCGACTCCCTCGTACTGTTCGGGAGAGATGATAGAAACGTAGGCGTGCGAAGTAAACGCAGAGACCTGTGTGTGCTTCGCGGTGTGTAATATTCTTCCCCTGATGAGTTTATCGTGGTGTTCCCGCGGCGCTGATCACCGAAATCTTCCACCGGAATTCAGAAACTGGAAATGCTCTGACACGACCACGTCACGTCGAACACGCGTGCGTACATTATGCTCGCACGAAAATAGCACGTCCGATCGCTTGACGGAAATCGCGAATCAGTCGACTCGATATTTATCGAGCGCCACAGATTACCCGATCGGATTTGATGCTTTACAGTTCGAATGTTGTATCTTTAATGAGTCACTATAAGTCTCTTTCGCTCCATCCACTTAATTCCACTAGACCGTGGTCGATTTAACCGTTCTTCTTTCTGTCGCGTATAAAAATATGTCTCGAGACACATCCATCTTCCAGGATAATATATATCCCTTATTATCCGATACAATTTTCTGAAGACGGACCGGCCTACCTGAAAATGCGTGCGGCTCGATCGTTCGGGGGTCTATATAAAGCGCCGAGAAACATCGGGCAGAATGAAATACGATAAAACATATCCGCCACTACTGGCCACACTCGCTCCTTCTCATTCTCTTTCGAATGTTTTCCATCTCTTCTCGCCCTTTGCAACGAAGATAAGTGAAGTGCTGCCGCTATTTCGACGCGGAATCGAACCGGCACGGCGGAGGAGCCGCGGCAGTCTCTTCTATCGTGAATGGACCGGATGTCGGGACGTTTATCGTGAACCGTTCTGGAATGTGCATCATGCTTGGCCGAGAAACGTTCCGAAAAAGAATAAAAATAATTGCGAACGGTTTGAACAATTTTTAATACACTCGGGTCTTTCCGAGGAAGAAGTGAACATCCTGTCGTCGAATGATTCATGTTAATTTACCCCGTTCTGTGGGGTAAATTAAAATGATTCGATATTACATCAGATTAATCTTTCGTTAGGAAAGAATACCGCCAAATTATCTTAATTCACCCTGCGGGGGATGAATCAGTCTTTTACATCCGAATTCTCTAATTTGTTGTCAAGTATATTAGACCCATTAGGTTTACTTCATCCGTTGTTACGCTATATCTATTTCGTTGAGGACTATCTTCGAGGGTTTTTTAAACACGCGAACTCGTAACGAACACGTGGCTGTGACAGGATCGACGGTATTACCATACATCGAAATAAAAAATTGGTTAATTATTTAAAATGCTTCGTTATTCAGTTTTTTTAATCCAAATTGTCGTATCAGTGACTGTATATACCAGGGGCGTAGCCAGGATTTTACTTCAGGAGGATTTAAAAAAAAAATAAAGTCACAGAACAACTCATAACTTTTTTAATTAAAAATCAATACTAATGATGCTAGGCTCGCGGATATAAAATTAAAGATAATTTGGAAAAAGCCAATATCTTTTTAATTAAATAAAATAACAATATTAAACTAAAAGCATACGTCTAGGTTTTTTAGATAATCTGTCCTTTAAATCGAGTACCTCCTCTGTTAATCGAAGAAGTCAAATTTTTGTGAATGTACCTACATTTGTGTCAAACCGTTAAGCCTTACTTCACTCATTGTATTTCTAAAAGGTAGGTTTTAAGAATTCTTAATTGCCATTAATCCCAAGTAGAACAGAAAGTCATGATGACGTTAAAATGACGCCTTTGACATCATTTTAAAGTCATGATGATGTCTAAATGACCTCAAAATGATGTCAAAGGCGTCGTTTTAGCATCATTTTGACGTCATCATGACTTTCGTGTTCTACTTGGGATAATAACCATTAATAAAAACCATTTCATTTCCCTCTCGGCTTTCAACCCTTCATTTTCATATTTTCATATTTGGTTCCAAAATTTCGGGGGGGTGGAATTTATCCTCCTAATCCTCCCCCGGCTATGCCACTGGTATATACATAGACATGTATTTGAATGCTTTCCGGAAAGATTTCCAAAAATTAGGATTTCGGTCGTCCCGACGTCGTTACGCGACGTCGCGACGCAAGATGAGGTGGGAGAAGAAGCGGGCGACGAGCAAGGTGCAGCACGTGTATGCACATCGCGTGGAAAAGGGCGAGTCCACGTAAACACGACGTTGGTTCCCACCTACCCTGAGCGCGGGCGCGCCCAACTTTTCCGCGAAGGCGCCGGTTGGTTCACCTCCTGATTTGAACCTCTCCGCCGTGGGTCAAGGTCGCCCGCGATCTTCCCACCCTTCTACCAACGTCGTGTGCAGAGAGCACGGGTCTCCTACGTTGAAATAAAAGGATATAGTTCCGAATGACCCCTGCTCCCGATTGATCTATAACTTTACACATAAATTCTATTCAATATGAGAAATAAATTGCACATAATCCCAACTTCGGGAAATGAAAAAAAATTTACCTCGTATACATACCTACATATTATAGATCCATCAATTGCACATTTGAGTAAATGCTTGGGCGGGGGCTGCACCCCAACCCCCAAAAAAATGTAACCCAACCCAAATCAATTTCGTGGTGTGGTTGGAAAAGTGTATGCGTGGAGGTAGCAGGTTTCTCCTGCGCGCGTGTGTGTGTGTGTGTGTGTGTGTGTGTGTGTGTGAGACTCATCTATTTAGTAATATATTAACATACGTTTCTGATATTTATATAAGTATTTTAAAAACTATGCGAGACCGCCGATTAAGTTATAAGGAAAAAAGTTACTTACTCTCTAAATTTTTTGGAGTGAATTGCACTCCAAACGAGTGAAAATTCACTCCAAGCGAGTGAAAATACTGCCACTCAAATTTCAAAGTGGCAGTATTTTCACTCTTTGGGCTGCGTTCAGAAACGTCACCCGAGATATCTCAAGTGCCATTTTATTCTTATTTAACATTCGGTGAACAACAAGGATAAAATGCTACATGGGGGCACTCGGGTGATGTTTCCGAACGCAGCCTTGGAGTGAGATTTCACTCCAAGAAATTTAGAATGTAGAATCATGTCTTTGACAAAATATGTCAAGGTCAAAGTCATCCGAGCTGTGTAAGTTTTTCTAAATATTTACCATATTGGAAAAATTTTTTTTCATTTCCCGAAGTTGGGACCACGCACACTCTTTATTCCTCGCATCGAAAACAACGTATGTGTAAAACTCCAGGTCGATCGGGAGTAGGGGTCATTCGGAAGTACACCCAAATAAAATCTACCCCTTCTCTCGTCCCGTTTGCGCATGCTGCTCTCGCAGCCATCACGTTGTTGCGGCGCTCTGGTTTCTTTCATGCCCTCACTCGAGATTCCATTACACTAGGGTGGACGTCTCTGCGCCCATTTACCCACGGCCTACACATTCATTTCGTCTCCCCCTGCGTCAACCCCCGATCGAACATCTCCGATGCATTTTCCGTCATGAATTTCCTCTTGTCATTCCACATCACCAGTCAATATTTACAACCTGCCCGAAGTAATTCATTTTCATTCATGATCGTATTTACGCAACATACATAATAGCTAGATTAATCTAAGCACACGTTAACGTTCAATTTCCATGCAATTTGTAGTTGACAGGAGTTGCGAGGAAAGGGGCCGTGAAAAAGTTTTTTGAATATTTACGTTGGAAATTTTGCTATCAGATTTTTGGATAAATTTGAATATCATTTGAATGAGTTTGAATTGGCTAGGTTTTACAGTCTCCAACAAATTCTTGCAATAAAAATAAAGTTAATCGTTGAACATGTGAATGCGCACAGATTGTATGCTCTCTCTATTACGTACTCCCACGTGCATGTGTGCTCGCTTCTTTTAACGTACACGAAATGCGACACGTAAATCGGGATGCAAACGCATCGGCGGATCATGCAAACATCGGCAGTCTATGTTCCGCTGTGTATTCTTGATACGACCGTGTCGACAGTACGTCGTTTGAAATACCAGTTTATATTTCGACATTTTATCGAGTTTGAATTGCCCCGGTTTTATACTTTTCGAAAAAGTCGCGCAATATGTCGCCCGCGATTCTCATGCAGCTTCCCGATTCTCGATCCCGTTCAAATTGACGAAACACAAAGCGACGCGACGCTCACACGCGTATCATTTAATTGCATCGCTTTACAGCGTGCCGAGTAAATTGCATAATCATTACGCAACGATAATATCTTTCGTCTCGTAATTACATCTCGAATGAGTGATTGTCGTTACAGCCGTAATTCCAGTCCGCTGTAATTAATTCAAAATTTATATAATTACGAAGCGTGTCGCTCCTCGCCGTGTCACCCGGTTATTTATTTGAATAAAAGAAGCCTCTTCTTAAATCACGTGGACAATGGTGGCGCGCGATAATGCGGCGCTCGGGCCACGCTCGCGCGCTTCCGAAAGTTATTTCCTGCCGGAATGAGTTATTTCCTCCGCATGCGAAGGCGACCCGGCCTTTAACCGTGAATTAACATACCGTCTTAACGACGCCTCTGAAAAATGTGCGAGGTGTCTCGTGCACGAGCGGCGGAACTGCCATCGAGTTGATGAACGCCACCCCGTTAGCGAACCCCGAGGAGAGTAAACATTGAGATTTATCGGCGCCGAGACACGAGGATCAACGCGCACGCAATTATTGCCCTTTAATTAAAGGTCCCGGGGCTAAAGGGTATTTGCGGAGGCAGAAGTATCACGTTTCGGTACACAGACTCTAAGCAATAGCTCGGTTCTTTTTAGCTGAACTTCTTGCACCGTTCATCTTTACTCTTCTTCTTTCCAACGTGAAGAGAAAAAGAAGAGAGATAAATGGTGCAAGAAGTTCAGCTAAAAAGAACATGCCTAAAGATGAACGCGGGATCGCAGGTACTTGACTCTATTTTCTTCAGCCGAGCCGCATCATCGCGGTCTCTTTTCTCGGGAACCGTTCCACGTAAGAGACTTCACGCGCGCGGACACGAGAGACGTGCTGTAGGAATGAGACTTTCAGGCCGGATGTTTCACAGGTACACATTTCGCAGTCCCACGTTTCGTTTCCATCGCGATACGTCATCCGTGCAATTTCTCGGAAACGCCCTATGGATATGAATGGCCGAAAGTAACGAGTGATTCATCGCGCGATGAGGATCGAGAACGTGGAATGATCTCGCCGTTACGTTTTCACGGCTTGAATATAGGGGTGGGGGCAAAACTCGTTGCGTTGCTACGGAAAGAATGGTTTTGCTGAAATATCTAAAAATTTGGCCAGATACAGATCTGAAAATAATTTTGTTGGGCCCATTAAAATAATTATGTAGGACGCCAAAAATAATTGCTGGAATATCAAAACTTTTTGTAGCATTATCATCATGCTTGAGCGTCCCACGTAGTTACTCTTGATGGTTTAACAAAATTATTTTCAGATCTGTATCTGACCAAATTTTAAGATACTTGAGCGAAATCGTTCTTCCCGTATAAGAAAATAATTTATAGGCGCGTTTTTTCCCTTCTTTTGCTTCCTCATAGAGGAATTAAGCTGTTTTCGTGAAAAAATTTTTTTTCCAGTTTTCTTTTGTTAAAGCTTTTAGATTTGTTTTAAAACGTCGAAAAAACACATTTTAACAAAATGTCCGTGTGTGTATGTATGTATGTATGTGTGTGTGTGTGTGTGTGTGTGTGTGTGTGTGTGTGTGTATGTATGGATGATGTTTGTGGTTGCTGTAACTTCCGCAAATTTTGAGATATCGGGCTGAGTTTTTTTTTAAATGTAGAGTATCATTAAAGGAAGATTCGTATTGTATTTGGTGATGATCGGTATAAAGGGGTTCTTTTGCTTCCTCATATTTATAAAATTTTTAATTTTTTTTAAATTTTTATTTTAGGTTTTTTTTCAATTTTTACTATTGAAACCCCACTTTTTTATTGCATATTCTTATAGCTTACTTCGAGTGCTTTTCAAAACACTATAATAAAGTATTTTTTCATTAAGTACTTTTCGAGTAATGAAGTGTGTGTGTTCATATAAAACTGTAATCTTCAAACTTTCGTAACTCGATAAGTACATAATGAAAAAATACTTTATTATAGTGTTTTTAAAAACTCTCGAAGTAAGCTATAAGAATATGTAATAAAATTGTATTTGGTGACGATCGGTAAAGGGATGTTTTTTAAATAAAATTTTTAATTTTTTCTAAATTTTTATTTTAGGCTCTCTTTCAATTTTTGCTATTGAAACTCTACTTTTTTATTGCATATTCTTATAGCTTACTTCGAGAGCTTTTCAAAACACTATAATAAAGTATTTTTTTATTAAGATACTTTTCGAGTAATGAAGTATGTACGTTCATATAGAATTGTAATCTTCAAACTTTCGTTGATTCACAAAGCTTCCTCTATGAGGAAGCCAAACAAAAAAAAGAAGAAATAAAGAAAAATTTCCTGATGAGGAAGCACTGTGCAAATTCTTAATTTGCACATTTTTTTTTCTCTCTCTTTCTTTTCCGCGTAGCGCCTCGCGGTTCACCTTAACGCCTCGTCCGCCCATGTCCTCCACATACGCGCGTACGTACGCGCGTACACGCTCGTTTTAAGCTTCTTGATCGAGTTAAGGCACTTTCCGAACGCCATTCCATTTCTCCCGTGGCACGTGGCCGAGGTATTTATTTATAAATACCGACGCCGACGCGTGCGCGTCGGTGCGAGCGCGCGAGAACTCGCTGTCGATCGGAAAGCGAGGAAAGAAGGGTAGACGTGTAACAACATATCGATGCACCCTGCCCGCGTCCCACCCTCGCCCCCTCATATCAATCTGCAGACCCTCGTGTTTAATATACTTCTTGAACCGTCCACGCCTTCCTGATAAATCGCCCGTGACTTAGCCGCGATCTCACGATAGGATGCGCGCTTTCATCCTCGAGAGTCCGGCGTCGCACATGCGCCCGCGAAAGCCGCAGGAGTCGCCGGAGTACCGACGGTGCCCGCGAAATAATTTATGGGCCAATAATTATTTCGGAGGAATGGCGAACGCCCGCGGCGAGTCGCCCGCGCGGCGCAAGCTGCTCGAGTTCGCGCGACGCGTCGGAATTTAATTAGAGCGTAACCGAGAGAAAGACATCGCCGCGCGAAAGGAAAAGAACGTCGGGGAAATAGATCGATATCGCGGCATGAGGACACGAGAGCGATATCACGCTGCGACTTAATGAAAGGACAAATATCCTGCGTCTACATAGAACGTTTCCCCCCTCGAGTGTAAAGTGACGTAAAAACTTGGGGCATCCTGTACGAAGCGGCCACGTCCCGTCGGGACTTTCGCGATTATAGTTTATACAATACAGGATGATTCAGGAGTTACCGCCACTTACGGAGCTCATTTCTGAAGACATTTTGAGCAAGAAATGTCGTATAAACTCTCGGGTCATAGGTCAATATTTAGAGTTACACTAATTTGAAAGTTGTTTGTAAAGGACTTCTTTCTTTAGTTTGAGGAGTAAAAGAAAATTAGAAATAAAGAATAAACTTTTCAGAAATAATCCTTCCTTTTTATTTGGCTAGTATTTTGAAGCTGAAAATGTGTGTTGTGAATTCCTTAATTGCTTCGTACAAAAATTTTTATCAAGTTCCAATTACAAAATTACATTATTCTTGTTCACTTATCAGAACAATTATTACAAATCGCACCAATTCTATCGATTTTCAATTGAAGAAAGGATTGTTTCTGAAAAGTTCATTCTTTATTTCTAATTTTCTTTTACTCCTCAAACTAAAGAAAGAGGTCCTTTACAAACAACTTTCAAATTAATAACTCTGTAACTCTGTAAATATTGAGAATAGAACCCGAATTTATATGACATTTTTTTCTCAAAATGTCTTCATAACTCCTCTTGAATCACCCTGTATAGTCCGCTACGGTCGACGGAGGAAAGAACGGTAACGGCACCCCCAGGACCCATGCAGCTCAGTTACATCGCGCGATTCGTCCGACAGCTTGTCGCGTAATTAAACAACACCCTCACACGAGTGACCAGGTCGTCGTATATGCAACGGGAACGACGGACGTCTCGTTTTGCGTCGTATAAAAAAAAAGCGGAACAGAGAGAGTCGAACAATATCGCGCGCGCGCGAGCGCCTGTAACAGAAGGCCGCGTAATCTACTTTTTTTTGCCCCCGGTGAGCGGTACGAGCGTGCCGCAACCCTTTATGCAAATAGCGACTGTATATGGGATATGGAGCTGTTAATATTACACCGGCGTGGGTTACCTTGATGAGCCGCTTTTACCCACTTTATACGGCTCGGCTGTTATTCCTGATTTTTCCTGGCGTCACACGCCTTACGTCACACGAGAATCCGCCGCCGCTGGTTGCGTGCGAAAAAAAGGCCGCTGCGAATTTTAAACGGCGATTAATTAATGCCAAGGACAGCCGTGAATCTGAAGACAATAACAACGGATCGAGGACGGAATGGACGGAATGATTGAAAGCTCTTGCAGCATGGGCGCCCTTACATCTTTTTTCAAGGGGGGGGGGGGAGAGTAGAGTGTAAATACTTAGAGGTGTCAAACGAACGTATTTTCAAATAATATTATTCAAATAATATTTTTTAAAGAAATATGCAAATTTTTATTTCTAATTGTATAAATTTCAAACAAAAATTGTCTGCGTTTACAGTTTTCGGGATGGGATGGGAGGGGGAATCTTATAGATGCTTGTTAGCATCATTATTATTAAATTGATTAGCAATTTAATATCGTGATATTACTATTCTGGTTCAATTTAAAATTTTGCGTTTCAAGACCGACATTAATCGGCGCGCAGTTTGTTTGAACTAGAATATTCACACATAAAATATTATTATTAAGCACTAAGATCTATCTATGACCGTTTAGGCCCTTCTCGATTTTAATTTGTATTGAAAATTATCTGGTTGTCAGTCATAAAATCATTCTAAATTGAAAAAATTAAAATCCAGCGGGTCTAAAAAGCAGCAAGTCTGAATAGTTATCTACGATTAATTGTAAAACAAGAATTTGATCAAGCGCACTTTACGATTCGTAATGTAAGGTTCAAAAGCTTATTAATAAAAGATTTTATTTTTCGGCCGCTGGTAATATCGTGATAATATTTCGGCGAACTTCTCAGTGGCTAGACCGCGCGATGAAGGAAAAGTATGCCACTTTGTCGCAACGACGCTCGGCAACCCGATGTACAGCTATGTAATCATATGTAGCACGCATGGGACTCGGATCGAAGCCGCATAAAACGCAACGACGCACAAATATATCGTAATCAATAAGAAAGTAACCTGCTGTTTCTCGAAACAAATAGGTTTTAGCCGACACGTCGATTAACCGGCGCGAATTACGCCATAAACGTAAACGGCCAGGCGCAGACGGAAGCGCACGGTTGTTGCTCCATTTTTCTTGACGCGCCTCATTCACGTGATCGATCGCAAAAGAAAGAAAGAGACGTAGTCTTTATAATATTAATCGTGCCTATATATATATAAAATAAAATTCTTCCAAGTCATAAGGTTTAAGTCGTCAAGTTCCGAAGAGTCGTGGCGTGGGACGCGGAACAGTCTCTGCGAAGCAGATAGATGAATTATAGATGAAGATATCGTCCGGTGGGTTTTCTTCCCTCTTTCTTTTCTTTTTTAAGGACCCGCGGTTTCCTAGAATTCCCGCCACCCTCCCCAGACAGAGGGACATAACTAAAAGACAGTCGGAACGACCGACAGACCCGTTAGGGTGGTTTGCGACGATCTGGTGGAGGCTGCGGACCGAAATACGCTCGCACGGCCAATTCTCACCAACACCGAGATGCGTTCCGATGCACGTGCAGCCGACCACCACCTCGGAAGATGGCCGTGCTATTTCAGGCAGGCTAGCCAGTGCCATGTAGCGAATCAGGACCGTACAGCACGTTTGGTTCACCCTGCAGAGATCGTTCTACCTCGGCCTTAATCCACCAACAAAAAGCTCGGTCATCTGTGACCGTATGACTCTCCGCGTTTTAAAAGGAAAGCGAGCATCGACGAACGATGGTCAGCAGACGCCAGTGATAAATTTCGGAACGCCAAGTTCGCCGACGATTATTTTTTGCGATGGATATCGACGGGCAGAAACCACGCTCCGGTTAGATTACAGACTCCCGTTTCGTGCCTCCTACATGACAGATATACGACAGGATGACCCCCCCTATTCCGTGTTAAACTCGTTCTATGTTAAACTGGACTTGCGCTACCGGTAGTCTACCGGGAAATGAAATTTGTGGGGACTATCGATCGTCCCACGCGCGTCGCACCAAGCGTAATAAATGCAAAAAAAATAATACCTGGCAATTCACAAAACAATACGTTATCGCGTTGCAAATGTATGTTAACAGATGTTGTTGGATACTAAAGTATCGACCCGAAACGACATCTCCTGATTCATAATTGATTCGCGCGAGATCGATCCGATCGAGGGGGAACTTTCTCGACGATTCGTATCGCTAGGGAGGGTAATTTGTGCGAAGTTAACTTACGAAATTATTCGCTTATCGAACGAATTTTAACGGGACCACCGTCGAAAGTCGCAGGCGCAGATTAACACGGTGAGAATTAGAAGCTCGACAATAATTAATCTGGGTCGTTGCTGACGGATACGCGAATCGATATATTATGGCGCGATCCACTTTTCCGCGATGTACTTACTATGTAGTGCTATTCGGTTAGGGCCATAGCACACAGAAAAACGTAAGCAGTAAGACTTAAGCAGTAGGCGAATCGGCCAATCATAGTCGAGAATTGTCGAAAACGTGAGGCTATCATTTTGAAATTCTCGGTTCTAATTGGCCGATTCGCTTACTGCTTAAGTCACACTGCTTAAGTTTTTCTGTGTGCTATGGCCCTTAACGTCTCCGTCGGACTCGGCGGCGTCTTGTTCGAAAGCCACGTTTGTCCGAAACCAAAGTAGAACAGAAAGTCATGATGACGTCAAAATGATGCTAAAATGACGCCTTTGACATCATTTTAAAGTCATGATGACGTCAAAATGATGCTAAAATGACGCCTTTGACATTTTGAAATCATGATGACGTCTAATGACCTCAAAATGATGTCAAAGGCGTCATTTTAGCATCATTTTGACGTCACCGTGACTTTCGTGTTTTACTTGGAAATTCATTAAGGCCACAAGGAACACAGGGACTACGAGACTTTTCGTGCTAGGCTGTCTCTCCACGCGGCTGACAACCCGAACTGACCTCGATAACGCGGGCGGTCTGCACAAAGTGGATGTCTCCCAAATCGATCCATAGATTTGCGCGGCGAACTTAAAATCATAAATCTGTTGGGTAAAGAAAACGAGAGGAAGAGAGGGAGGCAGAAAAGCGCTTCCAACTGTGCCAGGGCAAACTCTCGAGAGCTCCTGAAGAAAATGTACACTGTGGCGCAAAACTACAGAGACGAGAACCAATAGAGAACGTGTGTGTCAGTATAAGATGAATTTATTTCGCTTATCTCAGGGATGAAAAATCGGGAGCGTGGGGAGAGAAAAAGTAATCCAGAAACTTTTATATAATAACTCTCTTCGAAAATGAGGAAGTAACTTCCTCGGTGTAGGCAACGCGCGTGCGAATCTCCCTGAGAGAAAATCGCCGAGTAAAAACTCATTACCCCGACTCGACTAGACTCGACTTGACGAGGCAGCTCACAGTATAGAAAGATTTCGCTGTGAATAGCCGGGAAACGTAATGTTTGAACATTTACACGCGCACACACGTGCTCGCCGTGCGCTTTTCCTGACGGCGCACGGCTCGCGGCCGTGCCTAAAAATTAATTGAAAACGTGCGGTATGCATTCGGACTGGCACCGTCGCCGCCGCGACGGCAATTTCGACTGTTCGTGTACATTGGTCGTCTTGTGTGAACGCCGGGAACCGCCGCGTGACCCACTTGCTTAAACGCTAGCGAAATAATATTCCGCCGTCGCGAAGAGGGGAGACGCCTGGCGTCGCCATATATAGGGTATCCCGTCGACATCGTAGTGTGCCTGCTAATGACAGATTTCTTGACGAATTCAATTCGCGTGCGGATTTTGCAAGAAGCAAGAATTCGACGAAAGACCTTCGTTCGCGGGAAGTCCTCTAATTTTCGATATTAATATTCAATGTTAACTTCGACAACTTGAGTAGTAACGAATTAATTTCCTAATTAATTTCCCGCCTCGTTTAATATCGTTTTTACATTATATTGTTTTATATTTTTTCGTATTTGCATTATATTTGAATTTTCGTATAAATTTTATTACTGAATTGAAATCATTTCAAAAGGATTGCATTAAATGGAACATCGAGAAAAAATTGAATCATTTTTATGTTTTTAATATACAGTACCGTCCATAAGTTCCCGGACACCTTAAAATTTTGCAATAGATACATAAAACTTAAATTAACCATATACATCTAAGTACTGTCGCGGATATTTAGAATCAAAAGAAAAGGTGAAAGTGAACTTATTAGAATGATATGGCCACCCCAATCCCCAGACCTCAATCCAATAGAATTTTTACACGGAGAAACTTTTATATTAAAAATTACTATGTATGGCAGCAGCCGTGGACCATGCTGGAATTATAAAAATTTTTACTATGTTTTCACAAAAAAGTTTAATAATTATTAATATAATAACATAGTAAACATTTTTATAATTCCAGCAATGGTCCACGGCTACTGCCATACATAGTAATTTTTAATATAAAATTTTCTCCGTGTATGAGATGAACTGAACAGGAGAGTTCGAAAAGAGGGACCCATGAACCTCAACACCCTTTGGGAGTGCCTTCAAATAGGCTGGAAGTCTATTGAATCCGAAACTCTTGAAAAATTGATTAGGAGGATGCCTCTGATTTGTAAAGCAGTTATTAAAGCAAAAGGTAGATTCTTCAACGAATCAAAACTTTAGTTTTTTTTAAATAAAAGTCAGCCATAACCCCAAGAGTTCATTCAGTTTTTCGTTTCATCAAAACAATGTATCATGGGAAGTATGGATAAGTATGGTTCAATCTCTCAAATTTTGGACTCTTATTTCGAAATTTTGAGGTGTCCAGGAACTTATGGACGGTACTGTATATACATTAAATTTATTACATCAATATTTCAAAAATCAATAATTATAGACGATCAAAATTATCGAAATCGAAAATTCAAGGGATCTGCTATTAATATGAATAGCAACAGCGACGGGACACCTTGTATGTATTCACGGCTGAATTGTGTCAGAGAACTGAGAAGAAAAGTGTGATGCGTCCCGTTCCAGGCAACCGAAACGTCGACGCGTCGTCGCGATGCATACGAGCGACTTGGTTTGCATGCCAATAAACGTTGTCGGCCGAAACTTTTCGCTGCGACCGCAATACCTTGTCCAGGACGCGAGCTATTCAACGCGAAATGGAATAATGCTCTTTCGAAAGAACGGTCCGCGCTCGCGGTATGCACGGCGGAACGCCTGAGTTGCGTGCTGTTGATAAGGTCTGATGACGACTTAAAAGATTGAAGCGATAAAACGTAATAGCATGTAATATCGACGGCTATTAAAAATACAAACTACGTAAATCGCGAACTAACGACATGCGACGTCGTTAGTTCGCGGAAAGCATTACGCGTCCTCCGCGTCGCGCGTCTCGCGCGGAATCCGCGTCCAATTTCTCCGGCGGTTTCTTTTTCATCGATTCGGAATTCGCACGTTCTCCGAAAAAGCACGCACGCACCCACACGCGCAATCGGACGCATTCCATCCCTGAACGGGGCGCGCGTAATCGTCGTGACTCACGCGAAACATTTTGAAACACGGTCACGTTTTGGCAAAAACAATACATCTTATTGCCGAGTGTAGGCAACCCCGGGGATTCGTCGTAATCGACTGACGTGCCACTTCCGATTTCTGACGCGTTGCCGACGAATTTCTCGCGCTTCCGCTCGACTACCCCCAAAAATGTTGACTCTTGCAAAAGTGTCATCTTTATCGCCACCGAACAACCACGACTTGACTTCAACGACCATATTATTAGCCAGATGCAAAAGATTTGTCGTATCTGTCAAATAAAGTTCAGAACAAAGTTACAACAAAGTCGAAGCGAAATTGTTGTCACGACCTTCAATAGATTCTTTCTTTTTATTTAAAAAAAGAGGAAAGAAATTTTTTTTAATCATCTTCTCTCAAAGAACTCCGGATAACTTATTTAATACAGAATTTAATGAAGAGAGACGACAAAACTTTCGCCTCGACGTTATACTTGGAAATAAAGTATATTGAGTCACGTGGAGAGATTTACGTGTTAACTCCCTGAAAAATAATTCTATTAGCCCTAATGGACGGGATGGCGTTTAATTTGCCGATGGAACGTCCCGCCTCCGATTCCTATTTCTATTTCTGTTGGGTTACATGGATGATCTTGTAGGTACTTATCAAGGCCAATGGCTTCGCGGCATGCGGCACGGATACGGGGTGAGGGCGAGCGCGCCGTTCGGTTTGGCGAGCCACTACAAACCTCCGAAGCAAGTGAGAGCGTCCTTGACGTCGTTAAGGAGCGCCGACGGAGGACCAGCAGTCGCCCCAACGCCGGAGCCAACTGATAGGAGGGATCGACGCGTAGACGACAGCCGAGGGGGATTCGTCCTGAAAGCCAGGAGCGACGATCCACCCGCTCGGAGAAAGAGCCTCACCGAAAAGTCCCTGAAGAAGGGCATACTCTCGGTAAGGCGTCTCTCTCGGGACGAAGAACGTTAACGAGATTCTCAAACAGAAATTGCAGCATTATCAAGAAGAACGTTCTGTCGATAATAGGGTCTCAAGATACGAAAGCAGAGGAGTACGGGGGATTTGGAGAAGCGCGGTACTGGTGGTAGTATCAGAAGTAATGCCAGCTCGGCGTCGTGGATGTCGACCGAGAGCTCGCAAAGTCAAGCCTCGGCGTCGGTTCACACAGACAGTAATGCGTCCTTTGTCATCGAGGTAGGTCACAGTACTTGCGTTCCTCAGCTTCTTCGACAAACCTCTAATCGGATTTTAATTTCGTTTCTTCGGGGCCGCTAAATCCGCTTATACCAATCGTATCAAGAGACGCGTAGTGTTAGTAGTAAAGTTAACTTGTAGCATAATTTCAAAATAATTAAAATAATTAGAATAATCAAAATAATAAGCATAACGCGTGGTTAATCGCACGACGATCGGTTTGCAGGACGAGCAGATGGACGCGTCAGTAACGGAGACGTATCTGGGCGAATGGAAGAACGACAAGAGGACCGGCTTCGGCATATCCGAGAGAAGCGATGGGTTGCGATATGAAGGCGAGTGGTTCAACAATCGCAAATATGGCTACGGTGTCACCACGTTCCGTGACGGCAACAAGGAGGAGGGAAAGTACAAGAACAACGTGCTTATCACCAGCCAGAAGAAGAGGCACCTCTTCCTGATCAGGTCCGCCAAATTCCGTGAAAGGATAGAGGCGGCGGTGAGCGCAGCTCAGCGAGCGAGCAAGATCGCCCTGCAAAAGGCCGACATTGCTATCTCCAGGACGGCGACGGCGCGAGGAAAAGCGGAACTGGCTGACATCGCCGCCGAACACGCCAGGGAGGATTCCGAACTGGCGCAGCAAACGGCGAGGCAGTTTGCGCCGGACTTCCGGCAGCCGGGTTTAGAAAGGTTGCGGAACAGAGAGATACCCAAGTATGTTCCACCGCCGCAGGACTCTGTGCCAGGTAAGAGCATCCTGCACAAGGCGGCCAGCGTGGACCAACCTAGCGGCGCGACGCCGATCAAAAGCGCCTCGTTGGCCGTCGACTCCACAACGACGGCGACAACGACGACGTCGAACGCGACGCCAGCATCCGTGGCGAATAACACCGCTAGCAGTGTGATGCAGTCGATACGTAGGAGCAGTATGAAGCCGCTGCCGCAGAATCAGCTGCCGCCCATGCAAAACCAGATACCGAATCAGGTACCGCTGGCAAACCAGGCGTCTATGAACCAGCTGAACGCGCAACAAACCTCCCTAACCGGTCAAAATCCGTATCAACAATATTCGTATCAGCAGCAGAGTGTGTCGCAGAATCCGGCTCCGGTGAGCCAGTATCCGAACAGTATACCGAATCAATACCAACCGAACCAGTACAGTCAGCAGCATCAGCAGCATCAGCAGTTCAATCAGAACAGTCCATACCAGTCGCTGTATCAGCCGACTAATCCATCTCAGGTTGAACAATACTCCGGTTATCAGCAGCAACAGCAACAGCAGCAACCAATCGGGTCGCACGACTTCCAAAATTTGCAGGCTTATCCCAGTCAGCAGGTGACTCGTTGCTTTCCTCGGTCCTTCTTGGCTTTTGCGCACGCAGCTTTACATGTCGCGCAATAATTCAATTTACTACTTACGATGTACCGAACGCTTTTGTGTCCCTACGCCAATGCCGTGTTTCTCTCTGTTTCTTTCTAGATTTCATGTCCACAACCGCCATTAATGTACGATCCCATGACATTCGCCCAAATGAATCAATTTGGTGCGCAGTTTTATGGTGTAAGCAACTCAACGAGTTTCTGCGTGCGAGTCTAGTTTCACCGGCGAATTTAACACACTTTTAACGGTGTCGCAATACTAATGACTAATTATTGTGACAGCGTTTAATTATATTCATTTACATCCATATTGTTCTGGATAATGATAATTAGTTGAGTTATCCAGTTGAGTAACACTTTTAGATAGTTGATTTAATTTAATAGCCAAATTGGAGATCAATTTGTTTCTTTTTTTCGATCAAGTGTAAAATTAATCGTTACTTGTCATTCGATGAGCCTGCAAAATTTTGGTAGCTCCTAACAACGAACGTTGGAACAAATACAAGATTCTTCGACAGCAGTATCGCTTAATCTCAGAAACGTAGATATTCTAAAAACACTAGATACTGTAGTTTGAGCAACGTTTTTAAATATGATCCATCCATGTATTTGTTCTGCGATTAAAATCAGCTTGTAGTTTCTCGTGAGAAATCCTTAAAGCAACGTGAAAATAATTTCAGACGGCAATACCCAATCAATATGGGCCTGGCCAGATGAATCAGTACAATTCACAGTCGATGTACGCGCAACAAACGCATCCGTCGCAGCAATACCAGCCTGATGGTATCATGGATGCGAGGCCGCCGAGCTCCACGAGTTTACGAAGAAACAGTAGAGTCCTGAGTCCTCAGGATCGACCTGGCATTATTGGCCAAACGCTGAACGACAGGTCGTTCTTTTTACGCAACCAATATACATAGCGATTTAAAAGGATTTTGACATTTCTAAGAAATTTTCTATATAACTTTTGACGCTTTTACGAAATAGCACTTAATCAATGCTGCACAAAATAAAAACTTTTTTTACAAATTTCAGAACTTTTTTAGATGCTTGTTTGAGATTATAATTATGTGGCAAGTTCAAGTTTAAGCGATTATTGTGTTGTAGGCTGGATCACTACAAGAGGCCACCTAGTCGCGACAGTTCCGTAGATCGTTATGCCAGAGCGCATTCCCGGTTGACTGGATCGAGACAGCCATCCGTCGACAAAACCATATCGAACCCACCCCCGGACATGCTCGACAGGTGAGTAACATCCGAATCGGCATATCGATTAACGTTCGAAAACATTGTCTTATTTACCGCGTGAGACTATGCGCTCCATGGTTCGTGGAAAGATCTAAATTCAGAGCTGCATTCAGAAATTTGTGGAGTATCATAAATCTTTTTGTAGAACTGAGATACCTCGGCTCGTTTGAAAACAATCGTTTTGTTTTGCGATCGGTAGATCGACGAGAGCCCCGAGCGCGATACGAGCGGGGACGCCGCTAAACGGTTCCGTGATAGGCAGCGGCGCCGCGACGCCGACGTACGCCGCACCGACTCCCAGCCAGTTCGAGGGGGCTCTCATAAAAAACCGTGGCCTTGGACAGGACATTCTGCCGAGTCCTGGGCAGCCTAAGCGCACCGAGAGCCTCTACATGGCTCAGACTCGCGGACCGTCCGGCGGCGGCGGCGGCGGCGGCGGCGGCGGCGGCGGTGGCATTATGCCGAAGGTGAGTCCTTACTTTCTCACGCGTTTGTTCTTTGCCATCTTATATATATATATATATACATATATGTATATGTATATATAGACATACCCTCGCCACGTGCATATATACGTGCACCCATACATTCGTCTTTATGCACCGAGGACGTCTTGGCACTTACGTCATCCACCTCGAAAAAGAAGTTACAAATGTGCCGGTTCTGCAGATATCTGTTCCGCGGAGCTCCAGCTAATTCTCGTCCTTCAATATTGTAGTCGAGTGTTGTTTTAATATTCATAGACATATTGACGATCCGAGTCAGACAGAGATTTCCATACAGAGGATTCTGACATCTCGTGCATTGACGTCATCGGATAGACAGCATTTTTAAATTATATTCATCCTATGTAAATATTATTATTCATTGTATTTGAATCGTGCGTGGCACCGACATTTCTAAAGAATTATTGCTCCCACAGCACTCTTTTCAATACGGTTTCTCGCTGCTTGTTCACTTGGAACGAATCGCGACGTTCATTTTTCGAGCGAATTTCGATTTCCCACGCGGGCAAATTATCGATGTTGATTTCTCGCGAATTACAAAGATTCGGGGAAAAATAATGCAATTCGGTGAAGCGATTTGTTTGGCGTTCACTCTGCCAAGAAACGGGACGCCTTTCCAAGACCAACATCGGAAATAACTTCGACGGTCATTAAACAAGATAACAATCGTTCGACATTACGATGATTCCCAAGAAGGTATCGCACGTATAAGTCGGACGATATTAGACTTAAATTTTTCTTCGCAGCAGAAAGCGATAGACAAGAGACTTAACAAAATTAACGGAACTTGTCTACATGATTTCTTGAAATCCCGATTAAAAGTCAATCTTTTAAATGTTTCTCGTGTCGCATTGTTACGACGATTTTGATAAAGCGACGTATGATCATATGTATAATCGTTGTAAATTATGAATAATAATTTCCAGCCAGTTATGAATAATAATGCAAGCGATTATTCATAATATCCGGTGGTTATATTGTACATATTGTACATCTTCCAATTACTAGAAATTACCATAAAATGATATAATAAATATGTTACTAGTTTCATATGTTATTCTGCTGCGAATTACAAGCGAATAATTCCGGAATTATTTTTATAAGCCCAAGTATAATCATCTCGCCCATGTTTATATTGCATTTTTTTTTATTACGATATATTTCTTGCACCTCGCCTGCGTTCTCGACGCACCCCCATTATCTCCCCGTTTTTCCTCGTTCAGATTTTTCTCACCATACTCGCCTCTTTTATCTAGCCTACCTTACCTATCTCTTCTGTATCTCTTCTCTTCTCTTCTCTGTCTCTATTTGTCTCTCTGTGTAACTGTGTGGCGTTTTGTGCTGTGTTCTGTGCATGCCATCCCAGGAAGCAGGCCGGACGGTCCCCGCCTTCGCCGCAACGTCAAAGGGCCGCGCAACCCTATGAGTATAAGTATAAAATATATATACACAGCGATGTTATGCAATAGCGGTTGGCAAGGAAGCGCAGCGCTTTCCAGAGGCTCGCGCCGCATTTCGAGCCGAATCGGAAAAATGAGAAATCACAATCCGCGCAACCCCGGTCGCCGTTTCCGCCCAACTCACCCCGGCGTTGGATAGTTCAGAACGAATTAAGTTCCGATAACCAATCTGTCTCGGGGGCAGTTTTGAACGCGCGCATTGACGCTATTTTTCTATAAATTTACGAGTCTCTGCATCGTCCGATTGTTACCTTAACTAACAAAGACGCGATTGCGCGGCTTGTGTGTGAACGCCGTGTCCGAATAGTTAATATTGCGATGGAATAGTTAATTATGCAGCTGCCGAGGCAGGCTCGCGGGCAGAACCGAACTCGCTCGGTTCTCGTCGGACTCGCTGGATTTTCGCAGTTTACGCATGTTCACTTGATGTACGTTGAAAACGTTGGGGCAGGTTTCCAGAGCGGGGCCTTATGCGAAAGTGAGGAGGATTTTCTAGTAACGAACACTTTTCGTGAAAAATTTTGGTGCTATGTTATGGGACGTAACGCTTGGATGGAGGAGACACTTGTACCTGGTGTAGATCGCTATTAGCTGTTAACTTCGCCGCGATGTCGAACAATAAAGGCGCTCATCAATAGAGTCGCGGTTGAAGGAAGCGCATTCGAAATGAGCAATGCATATTTATGGGAGACCGACTTATTTTTCTATGGGAACACTGCGAGCCTAGTGAGTGGCGCGATTTGTCCACTCACGCGAACAATCTAGAGTTACCGTCAATTTTTGATCATCGGCGTTGATCCTGGAATAAACCCGTGATTGCGTATCAACGTTTGCCAACAGCGTATACGATTAATACGAATAGCTGTTGCGCAACGAGTTCCAGGGTGCAGGAAAATAGTATGTTCCTCTTAATTCGCTGCAGAAGATATCTGATAATGATAAAGAGAGCGTGAATTCATTCCAGGATTAAATAAACGACGATCAGAACGTAGCCGACAAGAAGTGGTAGAGCTTAAAAGATTCCCGAGGTATCTTAGATCGTGTTTCGTCTTGGTCGTGAAAGAGGATCGCTGCCGTTAGGAAACGCTATTGAGAAACGGAATTGTATGCTAGAGCGATTTGCGGATTTCGCAAACCGCGCTCGAAAACGTAGATTGGCAACGACGACGTCGCCTCATTGTATCAATTCGAGATACGATCTATTGAGCTCGTTGGGTAACATGCGAGATCACCGACGGACCAGTTCAACGAACAATAAATGTAACACTTGTGTACAGTTCCTTTCAGCAAGAGAGAAGAAGCAACTAAATGCCCTCCGATTTATTTTTTCCGCTCGGTACAATATAGCCAAATAAGATTATTAATTCGCGCAGAGGGAACGCGAGAGTATAAACTACATTTACATGCATAAACGGACATGTCTGTGTATATGTACGATGTGTGTATATTTATATGTATAGATATTTGCACAGAACCGACTATGCTAAACCGGAGTGATACGCGAGTTTGGCTCTCCACTTTGTAAAGCGGCCTGAAAAAGTGAAACGAATCCTTGTTCGCAATTCTACATTACATGTGACATTCCGTTTCTTTTTTTTCGTCTTTTTTTTTCTTCGCGAATAGCTATTCAAATCAAGCATTAGGCAATCTACGCTAATTGCATGCGCACATATACGAGCGTAAACATGTGCGCGGTGCCGAGATAAAGCCAGCGCACGTTTATTACGTCCATTAATCGAGCTAATTAACGGACTAACCAACGAAGGTAAGCCTAGCGCGCGGCGTGGAGGCGGGGACCATATTTTTGCTCTTCCATTCTATTTTAACCCTTCTTTAACCATATTTTAAGCCTCTTTCGACCCCTTCTTCCGAGCCACCTCTCCTAGATTTATTCGCCTAGATTACTCGACCGATCGATACCGCTCAATCTGTACTCTCAGATACCGCTCTAGTTCAATTTCGCCATGCTGTGTTCAGACTCACTACCCGAATGACCTTACATTCGACTTATCAAATATTAGTATTGCTATTGCAGAGAGAGGGACTGCTAATTATTATTACGCGCCGAGAGATCGCAAACGCACCGGCGAGCTTTACGAGAGACTTTTTTTATCTGCCACCTCCACGCCGCTTCTCTTTTTCCTGTTTTCTCGTTGGAGACGTTGTTTTTCTAACGCATGCTTGTCGTGAAATCGAGTCTATATATTTGGCGCCATGTGCACAGACAGGGATACTTGTTAAAATGAAAGTAAATCGCGAGGGAGAGACGTTCGATACGAAACGAGCCTTAAGCACGCAGGAGCCTAATTAAATCTACGATGTTAGTCGCCGTTGCCAGTTGCCGATATACATGTATATACGGGCGTTGTATTGTAGTACTTGTTTCACGCACATCGCGCACGCATATGAATCATCGCGTAGAATAATTAGCCGCCCACTGTTAACGCGAAGGAAAAGATATGTGCAAAGTGCGAAAGCTTATTTTATATACTGAGAGAAATGGACGCGCGAGAAGAAAGAGAGAACTGAAAACGCGAGTTTTACGACCACCTGTGTTAAATATATTTATACACCGACGATTCTTTATACAGAAAGACGTCCAGGTTATACATATTGAATACGTTCCGTGTAAATAGGGCTAATACTCGAATTTATGAGCGGATGATGTGGCGAAATTATGTACGATAATAAGATTAAGAGCAGACCTTTAACGATCGATTTTGCCAACGATACCTGTAACTGTGAGCCTAATTCTTAAACGGTCTATACAATCGGAATATGAAATTTTAATCGATAGAAATTATACTGAGGATCGCACAAACAAGATACTACTCTTTGAGGTTTTTAATTAAACTATGAAGGAATACTCACTATATTTTCATACAGGGCCGATTTAATGATATTTAATATATCAGCATTAACATCTTAAGTCACAATTCATGGTTTCGACAATAACGACGGTTGCACGAAAAAAGAATGCGGCGAGAAAAGGGTCTATGGTTTGTGCGGGCCCGCATAAAATGCAACAATGGTGCGCAAATGCAACTCCGCGAATGCAACATTCCCAAACAAACACTTGAATTCTGACTTAAGCCGTTAATCTACCCATGTGTTCACAAGTTACTCGCTTATAACGAATTTCAAGTATAGTATCGCGCGACTGCTGGGAAGAGGTAGCACGAGGGAAGTATCGACATTTCGTCAACGTTGAAAATAATACCTTTCTTAATCTCGCACTCAAGTGCCAACCTTGCGAAAAGCGTTGTTCTGTTCGATCTTACGAGAGAGCTTTTCTAGACGTTTAACGAGTCAGATATATAATCACGTTCTTATTTATAGCGTGACGCACAATTATTTGTAGATACGTAGCTATATAGATGTAGAAGATCAGACGAGAATCGAAATAGAGATAATGTACATACTCGGTAAATTTCCAGATTACATTCCAGAGAAAGTCGATCTTAATGTAGAAACTGTACCGATTTCCGTTCACCAAACAACGACGTTGCAAACGTTGATTCGATGTACTGAATGTATTTATGTATATCATGTATAAGCTGTTGCTGATGACAGATTAAAGAGCATCGCGTAAATCGGACCTCTTACTGCCTTTATTGTCTATTGTTACTTTATCACAGAGGTTACAATAAGTATTAATCACTTCGCCAAGATAAAAAAATCGATATGGAGTGGAATATTGGAAAGCGATTGACGATTGCTGAAGTATGTGCGTTTCACGTAATAAGATGTTAATGTTCTAAGATTCAATTGCGCAATCATGATATTCAAACGAGTTTTATGGAAATTGTAGGCAATATGGAGATTCGCGAGAAAGATCGCAAACAATGAAGGCTGCGCGATTGTATGCAGTTCGTGAACGAGGCCAACGGACGATGGAAATTCCGGCTTCAATATTAATTTCCTCATTATCATTTCTTACAATTTGTCAAGCCTCATTTGAGGTATAGTCGTATCTTTGCAAAAACATTGTGGAAGCTTCAAAAGTTACGGAATATTAGCATTTTCTTTTTCGCTAATTATTCGCCATCGTTTATTGTTATGTTAATCCAATTGAGCATGGATAAATTTGCATCGACGTGAATATAATTGCTCCTATGACAAAAAATATTATATACGGCATTAGCGTCACGCATTAATTAAACCGGATTAAACAATCGATTTGATAAGGGAACTGCCTCGAGGTAATCGCGCCATTAGCGAAGCAAATTAAAGCGTTGCACCATGCCAGTCGAATTACTTCGCCGGGTACGACTAACTAAACTGCAGCAACGGGCGGGCTGCGCAACGCGATAAATGACAGACAAAGAAATTGCAAATAAGTGGGACGGACGTTTTCTTGGCGCGCGAAAATCCCGAAATCCTCGCCGTGTATATTCGCATGCCAAACGCATGAGTCAGATAATTCGGATCCGGACTTGGACTTGATTTGCGTAAGATTATCTCACACGGTGGTACAATAACCGCTTTGTAATTCAAATTTCGGATTCTTTTTTTTCCAACATTTTAATATTTTAAGCTTCGAAATAATTGTAGTTATTTCGAAAAGATTTAAGAAAAGACTTGTAAAGAGAGACTCGTAAATGGACTTTTCGGACGAGTAAACCGTGTAATTCGCAAACGTCAGCGGGACGAAAGTTATGAGCCGAATTTTGAGATTCGAGCAATCTTTTCTCATGCCGCATCCGCTGTCGTAAATCAGCCCCGTAAATCACAGAACCGCGAGGTTCGACAGGGTTCTGGCAGCGTCCCGGCGCAGATCTCCGCGGGCGTCGCGACGCTCGGCGAAGTTATTTCGAAGATAGTGGGGCATCGCTCTATTTCGGTCGTGCTAGCCAGGGCCGTTCAGTCTGCGGCCCGGCTTCCTTACCGGGAGGCTGCGAATCCGTAATTCACACTTCGATTCGCCCCCTTTCGTGCCCCGGAAATCGTCGAAAAATGGCCGAGAGATAAGCACGAACGGGTTTCTCGAATGCGGACGCACGCTCGCGCAGTTTCAGAAGGCACTTCCGGTCGAGAGAGAGAGAGAGAGAAAGAAAAAGAGAGAAAGCCCGGTGTGAACGGAAGCGCCAGCTGGCTACGATTATTGCTTCCGGGATGATCGCGGACTTAACGTGAATTCGAAGAGAACAGTGTCATATCGATGTTCGCTTGGTTTCACATCGACGTAAAAGTGACAATCTAATGACAATTTAATAATTAACCGTAAGCTTTAATCAGAGTACAGCCCGGATCTGGCCTCGCTTTCAAATAATACCGAACGATTATCGAAAGTCCGGTAATCGAAGGATACTGTTTGTCACTGGACATGTTCAGCGGCGCGAGCTGTAAGTTGACTACAAATTTTTCAAGAAAAATTTAACGAATCGGCAGACACGCTATACGGGACGGAAGTGCGATTTTAGAAAAGGGAAATTGAGCCAAGCGAACGGGAATGATCCTCTTCTTCGCAGGTGGTTAACAACCCGAAAGATTTTAATGTATTCTGAAAGTGTCCACGAGTCATCGTTCAGAGATGTTTTGGATCGAGCAAGACGAGGAGGAGGAGGCGTTGCAATGCAGTCCCGCTCTGATGGCCAGGCGGGCCTCGGAATCCTGGATCGTCGCACCTCCTGTGGAGGTACCCATGATGTTCTAACAATGACCACGTGCTAGGCAACGCGTGAAAGTTCACGCAGGGTGGGCCGTTTTCTTCTTATCGGGGATTTTCTTCTTAGATGAACGTACGGGGCGTGGGACGCGGGAAAAAAGAACAGCGCAATAGATAACGAACGGGGAGAAACGTTGTTTGCTCGCGCGGTCGTTAGGGGTGGAATCAGCTGTGCCTAGCGACAACGCACGCTCGACGAAGTGTGGAATGAGGGCTTGCGAGTAAAACGCGTCGTAATAAACGAGGAGAGTCAGTAAATACAATAGGTTGCATAAATATGACGCATATAGGAAAATACGCGTGGCCTTATTTTAATTGCTGTCCTTATTTAAAAAGATCGCACGTAAGAGATAAGGACATGCGATATGCGAAAGTATTTCAACGCGAGGCTTTTTGCAATGTCACAATTTAATATGTATGACTTATATGCAGGGTGTTAAAAAAATTAGACTCAGAAAATAGATCATACTCGACATACTGTGTAAAAAAAATGATTGGAATCGATTTATATTTAAAAATCTTATAGATCTGTGCAAAAATCCAAGTAAGTTGCATGTGTTAGCAAAACCGACAAATCTTTGACTCTTTTTTTAAACACCCTGTACATACATTATTGCGACGAGAAATGGAACTACACAATTATGCAATATTTGAACTCGTCGGGTAACTAGCACACAACATGTTTAGAACATCACGCGACGATTGCGGAAACGCGTGCGGAATTTTCTTGTTACGGCGATAATATATGAATGAATTTTCGTATAAAAAAACAGTTTGTGATTAAAATGATTTTTTTTACGTTATTTACTTTTTCATCTGAAATCTCATCTGTAACGGATACTTTTTCCATTAAGCTACGGCTTTTGAAGAATCAATTTGTCTAGTCGCGCGGTAAGAATGCGAAGGTCGACGCGACGAATCGTTTTGGCTGGGTTTAGACCCCTCGGCCCTTGCACCACGGTACCCGAAATCTCGTCTCTCTTGGGTTTGGAACGGCTCCAAAGACCCTCCTTTCCGCTCGTACTTTTTTCTCCTCGACATCCCGTTGCGTTGGCATGAAATGCTGAATTAACAAAACACGTAATTACGGAAATTCGACGCTCTAACACAACCGATTCTGAATCGGTTTCGTGAAGAATGCTGCTAGGACGATAGGACTTGAGATCGTAAGCCGGATTTAACTCTTTAACGAACCGTGATTTTATAATGCTGTAACCATAACCGTGATTGACTGCATGTAGAAGACTGAACAAAAAACTCTATTGTCTGGATAGTCAATGGTTGAAAATTCAATGGTAGCTTCACAAAGCGATATAAAACGGAGCTGTCTAACTTTTGACGTCACGCGAGCGAGGAAACAGAAATTCGAACAAGAGAGACGCTCGTTTATGTGTACAGCTCTGGCGTAAGACAAAAGCTTCAAAAAGTACAATCGAAACATGTCAAAGGTTAATAGTCTTGGGCAGAATAGAGCACACAATTTTGCTTAAGAAAGTTTTCTCATCTAGAGCGGAAAGAATAAGCAATTTTTGCGAATTTAAAAGAAAGATCTTTATAAGTGAAAGTCTTTAAACACATCACACAGGCCAATCTTCGCTATAATTTCACCAATTTTGTAGATATCACTAACATACTTGGGAACATGTTTTTAAAAGCTAAAAATTGGAAAAGATGCGAAAGAGTTGCAAATTAATTTTTAAAATTCTACACCGATAAATCCTTGGACGTTGCATGTTCACGAAACCGATCCTCGAACGTTCGACTTTGTTAAAAACAGATGTTTGATTAAATTAACCGACACCTCACCTCATCCAGTTATTGTATAACTATTATTAACTTAACGTTACTCCCTGTAAGAAGTACACTCAGAAGTAATTGCTATTGCCTGATAATAACTCCGTTTTTCTCTTTCCGCTGTATACCCGTTTGACGCTATACACGAGGCAATGTACATAGTGTCGATAAGTAATTCGCGTCCGTCGCTCGAGGCCCATCTCTCTCTTTTTGTTTCTCGTTTATTTCCTTCGTGCAGGCGATGCCGGTGGCGGCAATGCCCCTTCAACGAAAGAAGTCACTGCCGGACGTGGCACAGCCGATCCAGCTCACAGCCACGGCACCATTGTCGAGGGAAGAAGTTAGTATCCTGAGCAGCATGAGGAGAGAAGAGATCCGCAGGCAGATCGACGAGAGCGAGAGGCTCAGGGCAAATCCGCTTTTGTACCTGGTCAGTCCGCAGGTTAAAGTGAGTATCCTCCGTGTCTCATACCTGACCGTCGAAACTTGTCGATGTTGACAATAGCGCGGCGTCAATCCTCACCGCGTCGTTCAACAAAGCGAGAGAGAACACGGAGCGGCACTTGGCAGAGTGTTACGGTTTATTTCGGACCGAGTCCTGCGTCTCGGCTTGGTTACGCAAAAATATAACGCACCACGAGAAACGCGACGACTCTATAATAGGTTCTCGCGCGGTTCTACAAATCAGCGTCCGCTTGGTCCAGTTTCGCAGTTTCGCGAGGGGATCGAATGAAATTACTCTCGTACACGTATCCCGCTGCGACTGGACGATGATGAAAATCGAAATATTCGGAGATTAAAGGCACGAGGTAACGGAAACGCAGCGGCGGCTGCGTTACGTTACGCGTGCCGCGACAATTTTGCTCATGTAACGTCGAATATGAATCATCCCCCGGCGTCCTCGCCGAATTCTTGGCTCCGATTTCCGACGCGGCGGAGCTGAACGGCTCGCGATAAGAAAAACGCTTAACGTAATGCCCCGTACTGTGTTCCAGGACTGGTTCTCCCGCCAGCAGCTCGTGATGCTGGTGCTCTTCATCAACATATCTCTAGCTTTGATGTTCTTCAAGCTGCTGACGTAGCAGCCAGCCGACGATCGGGTTCACGGACTCGTGAACGTGGACGTGACCTGAGACCCGGTGGCGCCACGACGCTTTGGGTCGTCACCGAGCCAGAATTTCGACATGGAACGGCGATGTGGCCGCACCAAGAATCGCCGGGAACGGCTTTCACGAGCGATTCATTCGGTCTTACGCGCCGCGGGCGCTATACGCTACGAGGGGGAGTATTTGGATCGGGACCGACGCGAAGAGGGAATTCGAAGAGGATCAGCCTCGGCGGGGATTTTGTCGCGCGAAGACGACCGTAATCGAATTTCGTGCGATCGCGAGGATCTAAGAAGTCGAGGACACGTAGGGAGCGACATCGAGACGAGAACGTCCCTTCGGGGTATCGCGGGGAATCTACGACGAATTCGTCTTTGAATATTGTAAATCGAAAAGGACTTAAGCGTCGAAAGAAAAGAAAGGGAAAAGGTAGAGCGAGAGTAGTTTAAAAGTGCTTAGATGACAATTGCATTCTCGAAAGTTTTTCGAACAGGATTTAATGACCTGCCTATGAAAAGAATTCTCTGACGAAGCATTTTAGAGATTTGTCGCTTAGATCCTTTTTGATTGGCAGGCTAATATTTATTGGACAAAAATTTGTGAAGAAAAAAAAACGATGAAACTCCTGGGCGCAGTTTGTCGTTTGCGCGGGATGGAGACATCGACATGTCTTTTGGAAACGGGGAGCGCGTTGCGCACTCTCGACGCCTGTGTATCATACCTATTTTTACACCAAATACTTTAATAACGCTACTTGTAAGAGTAGGTCGAGCCCTCTCGGGCGGGCCGCCGATCGATCGTATCCGACGTACGAATCTTCTTCTCTAGTCATAATTTTCTCTTTTCTGACGATCGGCTCGAGCGCAGTAACAGCGACGATCGAATTGTACACGATTTTTGAACGAGTCACAAGCCGCTTGCCGAGTACCTCTAGTTAAGGCATTCAAGATCGAATTATTCGAATCGTACTTACGGCTATTTCCATAAAGGTAGCGATTGTTACTTAGCAATGATCGTAATTGTAGCCGTGGTGCCGACGCGCGCGACGTAAAGATTCGTTAACGCGCATCCGAGCATTTATAGCGTTCCACAACGATTACGGTAATCGTGAATTTGTAAGTGGTAAGATTTACTGTAGACAGAAGAGACACGTAGGAAATGTTCTCGTAGTCCTCGAACATTTACGAGCCCCGCGGGATTATAGTTACAATTACTGTCGTTGAATACCGACGGTCGAGATTTGAATCCATCGAACCGTCTTTCGTCTAGATTACGGAGTTCCCCGATTGCGAAATGTGTCAATCCGGATGTGAATCGCGTGCAAGTTGAGAGAAACGTTTTCGCCACGCATACGAATTGGCTTTCGGTGAGAGATCGAAGGTTGACGCGCTTGTTGTTGTTCGTCGGCGCGAAGAGTCGACGTTGTTTTCCCCGAAACGCTTCACATTCTGCGTCTAAGAAAAATATTAGCGTTGAAATGCGGATGACTCATACCGCAACAATCGCACGCGATCGCGATAACATTGTTCATCGAGACGCAAAATCGCAACCTCTCTACGTCTGAACGTCTACGCGACTCTTATCGACGAGTCGAAATTAGAGGCAGATTAAACACGACTTTCGATGCACTAATAGAAAAATTTTTGATATTTGTGACTATAATTAAATTGTAAATAATTATGGTTAGGTGCACCATTTTTATAGTTATTATTGCTATAATGTTAGTAATAGTAACAAAAAATAGTTACAAATACCATAATTTAACTATATTATTATAGTTAATTATATATTATAATTGGAATCTTTTTTAACTATAATAATTATAGTTAAATTATGGTTTTTGTAACTATTTTTTGTTACTATTACTAACATTATAGCAATAATAACCATAAAAATGGTGCACCTATAACCATAATTATTTACAATTTAATTATAGTCATGAATATCATAAATTTTTCTATCATGAGATCGCGCGGAAGCAGACGATCATCCCGTGACTATTATTCGAGACGTAAAACTAGTATCAAACGCTCTTTGATCCACGATATCGGCGATTCTCGCCGACGTTTATCTCGTATTTCGCGAAAACGCACAAACCGCGAGAGTTTATCTCCCGCGTTCCCCTCTCCCACGACTTCGCGACGGATCGACGATCGGCCTTCCTGCGCTCGAGCGACCGTATTTTTCTAGCCTCGTGGGCATAGCTTGTATATCTCTAGGTAAATTTGTAAATAATCGTGTAAACGCCGATTGCGATTGCAGACTTTGTTCACACTACGCGACACCGTTCTCGCGCGCAAGTTCTCGGATGCAAGTTTGGCCGGAAAGCGAGGACGACCGAAAGCCGAGATCGTCTTTTAACTCGAAAGATCTCGCTCTTGTTCGTAGCAAAAAACTAAGCTTCTCTCCTATTCCTCTGCTTTGACAGTGCCAATGACGTAGCCAGTATACTTCCGCGAGGGTAAATTTGATCGACGAACATATCCCAGCAAACTCAGAACATAGCAGCAATATTGCGGCAATGTTGCAATATTGCTGTAATGTTGCTACAATGTTACAACATTGCCGCAATGTTGCTGCAATGTTCTGTGGATGCTGGGATGTTTGCTGGGATGTGCGTTCAAATTATGCTCCGAATCCGAAAATCTTGGTTCAAGCGCGAGCAGAGCACGTGACTCGAAGTTAATATAAAGCATTCGATCGAGATGCAGCGGGACGATATTTTCGATGTTATCCATATTGAAGCTGCGGAGAGCACAAAAGAAAGAAATTCTTGTTCGCCATTTCGCCAGGCAAGTTGAACAGACCCGTTTACAGGATTGTCAGATTCGTAATGCTGAGTTTACGTCTGGCATCTATCTCGCGATGTACGTTTGTGTCTGACAGTAACGTGGTTTGTTTCGATATTAAAGAATTTCTCTCCGATATTGTTTTCTGTAATAAGAGAGGATGCAAAAGAGTGAGAGAAGTACCGAATAGAAATATGTCAAACGTAAAGCCAGCGTGACTGAAAACGAATGCGAGCATCCTTAAGGAGGACAGGGTCACGTGGAAGAAGGGACCGGAAAAATGAAATATAAGTTGAATGTTCCGGCTTAGGAGAAGGATCGATGGCTTTTTTGTCACGAGGTGCATTCGCATAGATACTATACCTATTACGCACATTCGCCGTTGCGGGTTATGCATTGTATATATATTGCTATTATACATATAAAATTTATTAGTTAGTTACCGGAGAGAAACTAGAAGAGATTTGATATTGAATAACGTTGGGGGATAATATCCATCGGGAACAAGAGGGAACTAGAGTCGGGAAGAGGATAGGGCGAGGCGGGGGTAATTTTTTCTCACCGAACAAGCCATATCACTCAATCAAAGGAAATTTACGCGATCCGTATTGTTTTATTTATCGAATGGGGGAAATTGGTTTCGCGATTTACGATGCGATATCATAATATGTGTATATTATGATCACGTATATACATACATAAGAGCATATGTATATTTTACTTGTTATATCTCTTGACTATTATCGCAATTAGCGCGTATATCCCGTTATTATTGTATATTATTATCATTATTATTATTATATTATTATTAATTATTATTTATTATTATTATTATTATTATTATTATTATTATTATTATTATTATTATTATTATCGCCATGTCACCATCATACCGAAAAAACTATGCGAATATTTAAAACAAAACATGAACGTGGGAGAAATTTTGGTACTTTGGAAAATATGCAACACTGAAACCTGAGGCCCATTGCCATTGTTAATTTGCGCAAGCAGTGATTCAATAAACTTGTATCATAACTGATAAACGGCTCTGGTAATTGATATCATGATACTTCGCTCCGCAATGCCCTCCGGATGGTTGTCGTCCGCGTCGCAAAAACAAAAGAACGCAAACGAGATCGACGACTTAATTGCCGCGGTGGCGTGACGATTTATCGTGTAACCAAACGATCGAGAGTACACACACAGGGTGGTACTTTCCATTATTCCTGTGTACATACGGCACACACACGTACACTTTCTTCCCGAAGCACGGGTGAAAATCGCAACGAAATCGAACGGTGATTTACGCGGTAAACACGCGGAGTGTGCTAATCGCGTTCGTTAAAGTAAATGTTTTCTCGCACGTATGTACACGGCGCGTGTTTATGAACCGACAAACCGGAGAACTTCGGATCTGCGTAGTTACCGAAGCCAGTCTCAAATCGTAAACAGATCGCTGTGACGTTAGGTGATATATTTTGCAGTATTAACGTCACTGTATTGTCGGCAAGTAAATATCGCTGGAATTTAAAATGCTTACGGTAGCGACGTAATCTTTCTCGGTTGAGAGACAACCGAGTGGAGATGACTTCCGTGGAATTATGGGAAATTCACTACACACGTGGCTAACGTGTTGAGACGTCTCAAGGAGCGGCCTCGAAAGCGGAAACGTTTTCCGCACTGGTTAAAATCGAGTCAGTCACGAGGATCGGCACGGCAAAAATTGAAAGTAAATCGACGATGCATCCTTCCACTGCGTGAGCATGCACATGCCGCAGCTTTTTGCGCGATCGTGCTGTTGCGTCACACATCGAGCGAGACTGCATCTGTATTTCTGTAATACGCGCCGCCGTCTCTATTACCGGTGTCAACGTCATTCGAGTCAGCGAGCATCAGACGAAACGTGACTGATTGTCGAGCGAAAAATGGTTTCAATGAGTAGCCTCAATATTAACTGCGAGCGTTATCAGTGAGCACTGATATTTTTGTTTAACCCTTTCGAGTCTGACTTTTCTTGAGAAATGGGACATATATTGTCTAGTTATTTTTAAAGGTTTGGAAGATCGCTGAATACAAAAATGAGATCGAAACTAATAAAATTTCAAAATGGCGGATCCAAGAAATATTAGTGAGCACTGATATTTTTGTTTAACCCTTTCGAGACTGACTTTTCTTGAGAAATGGGACATAGGCCGGTATTCATAGTCGGTTCTTATATTTAAGATTCTCTTAAGTACAATCTTAAGATGTCATGAACCAATCACAGAACCGTATTAGCGTCTTAAGACATTGCTTAAGACGGTCTTAAAATAAGAACGGACTATGAATACCGGCCATATATTGTCTAGTTATTTTTAAAGGTTTGAGGGATCGCTGAATACAAAAATGAGATCGAAACATAAAATTTCAAAATGGCGGATCCAATATGGCGGATCTAAGAAATGAAATATTATTAAATTGTAATAAAATTGTTTATTATAGAGTTTTTTAGGTTACTGAAAATTACTCGCGTTTATATAGGGTTTTCCAATAAGAGCTACCGGATGTTTTTAGGTTTTGTTTGAAATGCGGCAACACTGTTCAAGGCTAATCTACAATGTGCTCTTTGCTTCCTGTTTCTTGCTTTTTGCCTTTTGTCAATTTTTGGTTATGTCGCGTAATGCGGTGTTTGTTCGTTCTGTCATCCAAGATAAAAGTTGACGAACTTCGGAAGACACAAGAAACACGTGACAAGAAACACGATTGTCGGTA
>NJRQ01000266.1:181028-210657 GCA_003063805.1 Aphaenogaster ashmeadi | reverse complement strand
TTTGTTCAATTTAACATTACAAATGTAACAGTGTACTCCGACCGGAAAATGGGGGAAAAAATGTGTTATTATTTTTAAATATGCTGAAACTCTCGAGAAACGGAAATAAAATTTCCATTGTAAAATTGCGCGTGTAAATTAATATCTATATATAATATTATGTGCGTCCTGTTGTAAAAACGGATTCACGCCGCTAGATTCTCGGCATATGAATGATGCAAGCGAATGGAGTAAAATCGTAAGGGGACTTTTAGTTTCGCGATACGAGATCAAAGAGCGCATTGAGCACTTTTTTCTAATCTTAACGCGCCGTAAAAACGCATAATGCGTGCAGAAAAGAGATAAAAATGGATACATATGTAAAAAATAACTATTGTTGCCGGGGGTCATCGCAGAGATCGAGACTTTCAGATTCGATAAGGGAATTCCACAGTTTCTTAACCCGCGTATTATATATATATTATGCGTCCACAGAGCGTTTCGCAAGTGGAGCATCGGCGTAAGGAGTCGCGATAATGAGTCGCAACGTAATGATTACATCCGGTACACTTCTTCCTTCTACGCCATTATCTGCCGGCGACTTATCTGACTTTCGAATATGACGGTGTTGCGGCATCTCGCGTCGCCGATTGTTCGATCGGCGCGGCGCATAATGACGATACTTTTAGCACTTGCAAATCAGTAGGGTCACTCGGACAGTGGTTTATAGAGATCGAGACCGGTTCGCACATGCATTATCATTGTAGAGCGGGCGTGAATAGAATATGCAAAATACCAGTTTGTAAACTTATGCGCGTCGATATAAGTACGCGCTGCGTCATACTTCTTTCCTCTGTCTCATCTATTCCCTCGCCATCCCGTTCATTCCGATTCTCCTCGATCGTACCTCCTAATCTTCACCCCTTCGGCCCGGGGAGACCTTTCTTTTTCGCCCGCGCTTCACTGTTAATTCCTTTGGGTCATTTTTAATTATTCTATGGTCGCCACTGCTCCTACCCAATATGTCGTCATTTTAACTAAAACATTGGTTAACATTTAACAAATAATATTAACATTTAACCATGTGTATGTCAAAATGATCACATTTGTCGTTAATTTAACTACATAAAACAAGGTGTCGAAATTAACAACATATTGAGTAGGGGTAGTGGCGACCTATGGAATAATTAAAAATGACCCAAAGGAATTAACAATGAAGCGCGGGAGAAGAAGAAAGGTCATCCCGGGTCGAAGGGGTGAAGATTAGGGGGTACGATCGAGGAGAATAAAAAAAATGACCCAAAGGAATGAACAGTATTTTCCGCACGTACGCTTGAATTAATTAATTAAAGACGTGCCTAAAGTGCGATTTGCCTCTTGGATCTAGAGTGTGACGTAAGGTTGCCGAAGCGATGTGTGTCGCGACGGCCTTGAATTTTCATCGCGTGCCAAGATTACGCTCTCTGGCGAGCCTCGTCGATCAATTATACACCTGCCACTTGGTTCAATCTCCGATGCATAGTTTTTGTCCGATTGCAACGAGCTCATTAACTTTCGCATTGACGTTATCCTTGTGTAAAAGGAGAATATTTTCTAGTTGCTCTAGTAACACGATCGCCAACGGGTTCGAGCTTCAAATTTGTAGCTGTTTGTGATGTAAAGCATTCGCGTCTCGTTCGCGTCTTCGATTCACTAACTGGATAGGACTCCATTAAATTTTCGGATTTAGTCGCGAGTTGCCAAGTACGCGCTTTCGGGCGCCTGATAGACACAAAACCCGTCAATTCTCGTTCAAGTGTAGCGCGCGATGATCTAAAGGTAATGCAAGAACCATTTTACTAAAGTTAGAATTGAGGTTGCACACGGGATATAAATGTAACTTTCTCTACTCTACATTCCTAAAGGGAGATATATTATTGTTCCGTGCTCTTTTCTCAGTATTATACCGTAATTTGCGCGGCGCACCATTTTCGAAAGGGATACCACAATGTCGACGTAACAATACGTTTTCTTCCCTATCATTACTAGGTTTACCATTATTAGAAAAATATTCCAGGGCTGTTTATTATGTAACTATCGTGTTACCTATAATTTTGCGCTAGAAATAAACGCGGAGCCTCTGGCATCATCATTATCTTGATTTTTTTATCTTTGTTTATCAGATGTCGACCTGCAGACTCAGATCGACGCCTCGCTGGCGATGCCGGCCACCTACCAGACCCTTTGCGCACGTGCCCATTTGGCCCAGCAGTGTTGGGGCCTGGCACGAGAGCAGACGAGGATCTGCGAGAGGCTGGTCCACGATCAGCATCTTCAGCAGCAGGGCTGGGCCGCGGTGGTCGCCAATCTCGAGGACATCACGCATATGTTTCAATTACGAGCCGAGCAGTTCCAGCAGGCCTTCGTCCTGTATCTCGCTGACAGGCAGCAGCATATGAAGCTTCTCGATAAGTACGTTTCTCCTTTAGTTCTATTTCATTGATGCGTAAATATCGCGGAATTCTATTCTTTTTTCAATATTCTCTTAATATCGGCGAATTTATCGGAACTAGCTCTTGCGGGAGATTTATGGCCTGCGACGTAATTGAATAAAAATAAAAATAGACACGAGAGTTTCAGAGAATTATGGAATGACGTGTCGCTTTTACTTTCATGTTAGTTGCGTAAGTTAGTCAATAATTTATGAGTTCGACAAATTTAATTGGCAGGATTGCATCGAACGATATAGGATTACATTCAAAGTAAATTATATTCGACAACAACTGGCTAAATTGATTAATTAGAAATATTCTTACTACGTTAGCGACCACGAGTTTTTGGTTCATTTAACGAGCAGAATTTTAATAATTTTTGATGCTAATAAGCATCTATAAGATCTTCCCTTCCCCGAAAACTGTAAAGAAATTATTGCGAAAAATATTACCTCAGCCAGGATTTGAACCTGGACCTCCCTACACTCCGGGCGGGAGTATAGGATTAATATGGCAAAGACCGGTTCTCTTTTGTAGATTTTACCAATCGAAGCGCAGTAACGATTGAATAATAGTGAGAGTATGGATTAGCGGGCCTAGGATGCGTTACGGGATATTAAAGAAATTTTTTGCAGTGAATATTATGAGCCAGCAGTTACCATAAACGTGTAGCATAATACTGCTCTCAATAATTACTTTAATTACAATGGGATATAATTACCATTGAATCCACGTTTTAATTATCGTAGCTTTGATTACCATGTTTAATCGTGGCTGCTTCAATTACCATTGGATATATCGCTAATGAGCAATTAAATGAGTAGTACTAATTTTATCCAAAGATATGCGCATCAAAGTTTATTGTAATATTCGCCAAATATAAGCAAAGATATTGATTAATATCTGATAATATCCTGATTTGTAATATTATAAATATCGAATTCTTGAATTGATAATCGAAAGTAAGGTAGCATTTAAATTGCATTTTTCATACTACTAAAGAAAGAAGATACGTGTGATGAAACGAATGCAAATTTTATTACAGCTTCAACGTCGATCTCGGTACTCTTGCGAAAATTCCAATTTTACCGGCCTTGAGAGCTCAAGCCGAAGGCTTGTTGAGCCCGGATGATCAACCGAGTCAAACCTCCGAGACCGCGTCGGAGGATAGTGGGGAGGTGCTGAGTCTACTACGATGGATCTCTGCGAAAGACAATCAGAGCAGCCTAGAGCAAGTGGCGGATCAATGCTCGCGTGGCCTGGAACAGTTCGACGAACGATTGATGCAGGCCTTGAAAGCGGAAGTGAACGCGGCCATCGATAATGCCAACAAGCTGGATATGAAGGAGATCAAGGGGCTAGGCGAGAGGCTGTTTGCCCTGGAACAGCTGATGGTACAGACCAAGAGGCTCGTTCATGAGCAGAGCGAACTTGCTCAAGGTTTCCTGCAGAATCAGAATCGCGCGAGCAATTTGGGCGACGCGAGCGTTCTGCCAGATCTTTGCAATTCTCACCGGCGGCAATTGCTCGTTATGTTGCAAAATCACAACCAGTTGCGTGACATCCGTCGCAGATGCACCAAGGCGAAGGAGGAGCTCTCGGTGAATATCTATCATCGCCTGAAATGGATCATGTATGTGGAGAACAAGATGGTGGAAGTGGGCAACAAACTAATCATATATCATGAGAGCCTGAAGCGGTTGCGACGGCATCTGGAGGTGCTCCAACAGATTCACTTGGCTCCGCAAATGTATATAAGCGCGGTAGTTGAGGTTGTTAGGAGGCGCACCTTTTCGCAGGCTTTCCTCGTATGGGCAAGCAATCTGGCATGCCAGCTGTTGACTGTTCACAGCGAAGAGCTAGCGCGTAGGCGAGAGTTTCAAAGCAAATTCGACGGCCACTTCTTGAACACCCTCTTCCCAGGTCTGGAGGACACGCCACCGCCCTTCGCAACGCAAGCACCGTCCGTTTTTGACAACGGGCTACCTAAGGTAAAATCCACGAGAAACTTTGTTAATTATTTAAATTGTTTTAATAAAATATATTTTTAAATATATTTAGTAAACTATATTTGTGAGTAATTTATTCTTAATATTTGATTATAGCTAACCGCGGACGACATGGAGTCATTGAGGTCGCAGCTCCCAGACTTGGCACTTACAATCTCTACGCCGGATTTAAGCAGCATCACACAATTTTTCTTATCCAAGAGCTTCACCGAAGGCAGCACCGACGGCAACAAAGACAAGGACACTACATCGGTGAGCACCGATATTCCCGCAAAGGAACAAGAGCGTACTAGAGCGCCGTTGTTGTCTGACAGGGGCGATTTCGAATCCGAAACCGACACGGAGGAGTTCGAGAAAATTGGTCAAGCTGGCGTGGACGTGACCAAGCCCGGCGTGTTTGACGGGGCGAAACAGAAGCGGCAGAAGCAATTGGAGGTTGGTGCCTCTCGAAGCGTGTCCCCCGCTTCCTCGACCTCAACTAACGTCTCCCCGCTAAACTCGAAAGTCGCGGATCTAACAACGCGTTCGTCTACGTCAAGCGAACCCGGCTCTTTCCAATTTCCCAGCCTGTCCGCTACGAGCGAGCGCCCGGTGCAGCTGAGTCCGCTGACCGAATGCGTGGAGAACGGCGCCGCCGATTCCTCCAGTTGCTTGCTTCGCAGCGGCGTGAGCGGCCTCTCGAACTATCGCGACGCCCTGCCGCTCGAGGAGCAACATTCCCTGAGTCCGAATCCCCCTTCCCTGCCACGGTCCTCCGTCATGTGCGACGGCCAGCATCAGCAACATCAGCATCCGCTGTCCGGTAGCGGCGGTAGCAGTCCCTCCGTCGGCGTGGGTGCTACCGACTTCATGGGTACCGAGTTTTACATGGACGAATCCCTGCCGAGCAGCCTCAGCGAACATCCCGCCGACGGCCAGCATCAGGCTATCGTGTCCCTTCTTCAGGTACTGGACGACTTACAGCTCGCTAACAGAGACAACTATTGTAGTCGTAGCCGTAAAACGTTCCGTAAAGTACCGCCTTTGTCACCACCTATCGTTCTCTAAAATTAATATGTTACAAAATGTTCTCTTTCTATAAAATTTCTCTTTCTCTTCTCATCTTTCTTATTTCTTCCTGTCACTGCCCCCCGCATCAAGATGTCGAAAGTATAAAGTATATAAAGTATTGCTCGGTACTTTGTCTAGTAGTTGATTCGCTTCTCTTCTTTATGATTTTGAGGTACTTTCATTATTATTATCTTTACATTCGTTAGAGCTATTAGAATTGGCTATAAACTAGATCTCGTGAGACGTGGGTATGTATTACTGCTTGACTTATGTTCCGCAACTGCTCGAACAAATCGAATTGAATCTGTTTGAATCTTGCGCTCCCTGATTTTTGTACTGCTTGCATAAATACAATGGCACCCAATAGTAGACGGGCGTGCATTGAGCACGTGTGTACACGCGCGCGCGCGCGCGCGTATATATATGCGTGCATCTTTTTTACAGGATAGCTGGCGTCGCACTCGTTTCCTAATCCCTCGAGCCACACATCCCTTAAGAACCCATTGAACTCATCCACACGATTGCTTTCACAAAGACATTCGTTCTAAATTGAAATGGTTGCAATTTTGCATACCACGCAAATCGAACATTCGTGATTCAAAATTAACAAAGAGAGTGGAGTTTCCTTTGACTAATCTCCTTGACGAATTCTCCTTGGCTACTTCACAGAGTCGAGGACAATCCGTTGCATAAAATATGATTTCGGGATGCTCATCGAAATATCTCTGGTGCTCGCCATTTCAGGAGAATCTCGGTAACACGCGTGAGGAAGTGGAAAGGTTGCGGTCTATTCTGAAGACCATGAAAGCGGTCGTATGCGAGGAGCTCAATTCCGTTCGGAATGAATTGGCGATTCTGCGAGATCGGTCTAACGAGGATAAGAGCGGCATCGTCGAGATGACGGAACGCGTTCGAGTGGCGTTGTCTTTGCACTCGAGGGAATGCGACCGGCGTCTTCAGGAGCGTGAGCAGGAACTGACGATTGAGCACGAATACGAGGTAGCGGATGTTAAGAAACTGATGCAGAGTCGCGAGGAAGAGATCTGCACGCTGAAGCGTAATCTCCTGGAAAAGGAGACCGAATTGGCGGAACATGAGCGATTGGTGACCACGATGCGTCAAAAGTTAGAGGATGAACAGATCGAGAGGAGGAATTTACAGACTCGTCTACACCAGCAACTTGAAGACTATTCGAGGATACTAGAGCAAACGCGTATAGACAAGGAAGAGGCGGTGAAAAAGACGAATGATGAGAGATTCCTCGAGATCACTTCTCTGACGAATTCATTGACACAATGCCAGAAGAGAATTCAAGAATTGGAGGAGAGTCTGGCCACCGCGCATAACGATCAGGAGAGAATGGTGAAAGAAGCGACCGATAAGTTGCAGATGGAATATAAGACGGAGTTAGAAACCATTCGAAGCCGCTTCAAACTTATGGCCGCTTCTACCATGGAAAGGAGTCCCAGCGATTCCAGTTTAGAGAAGATTGAGCGGACCGACGTTATCGAGCTCGCGAATCATGAGGCGATTCTGATGCAAGCGAGGGAAGATATGAAAGTTGAGAACGCCATGGCAGTCCGCACTGCTATCGAGAAAGAGAGGGCTGATTGCATGGCGAAATTGGATAACGAATTAAGATTGGCGAAGGAAGTAGTCGAAGAGAAAAACAGGGAGATAGAGATGTACAGAATAAGAACGGCCGCGCTGATCGAACAGGGCAAGCGTTATAAGAACATGATAGATCGATTAATTGGAGAATTTGAACTGAATTCGGAGATACAGCAAACCTTGATGGAGAAGGTATTGTATCACATATCACATATTCATATATTTAATACATTAGTGATGATCTAAAGAAAGATCTTTTAGATCATTCTGTATACTTTTTTAGATTGATTATTATGTATATTTTATTTTTATTACATCATCTTTTCTTGTACATAGATGAAAACTCTTGAAGCAGACAAGGCTTGGTTGGAGAGCAAAGCAACCGCGGAGAAGGCAATGCGAACGGCCCTGGAACATAACGAAGACATTGTGTATCCTCTAGAATCTGGAGTATGCAAGGACTTGAGCTACGATCGCTTGGATGCAGGTCAAATTGATTTGGAGAATGTCTTCAAGGAATCCGAAAAGTATGAGGTTGAGGTCTCAGAATCCAAGAAAGTACGATTAGAGGCTGATGATGATGATCTGGCTCGGCTATCGAGGCGACTTGAATCTCTCGAGAGTGACAACAAGAGGCTGTCCTGCGAATTAAATTCGATACGCGCGAGTAAAGTGGCGGCCGAAGCGAAAGTGGAGGCGTTAATGACGGATAAAATTCGTTTAGAGATCGAATTACTGAAGGAGCGAACCAAAAAGACATTTGGTATCGACTCGATGCCATCGGAGAACCGCGACAAGGACATGAATGCGTCAGTCGCGGTAGTTTTGGACTCCAATTCAAGTCGGGACGCGGCCACGAGTCCAGAGCCGAGTCGACGATCATCTTCCAAATCGATATGCTTCCATCCTTCCCTTCCCTCATACATACATAAGAAGGTCGCGGAAAAAGTGGCGAAGATGGTGCAACAGGGAATCGTCACCGTCACTAGCTGCAATCCGGGTGATGTGGTACTCGTAGTCTGGGATGCTGTACATGGCAACTACGCGGTATATCAGGAATCTTCTACTTTTTATTTTCTTCATTCGGACTACGTGGACGCACTGGACGTAGGGATGAATCCGAGCGGTTCTCGAAAGTGCGTTCTCGCTGAAGTAATCGATAAGGAGTACTGTCACGCGAGAAAGGTAAGACTTGTTGATTAATTATCGCAGAACATAGAATTGCCTTGTAATATTAAATAGTATATCACTCGATGCAGCAAAAAATGTAATATAATCCCGTTGTTCTCCTTCTAGCATGAAAATCGGTACCATGTCCCACGTGGCACGAAATTCTATAGAGTGCGCGCTAAGCCACGAGATGCGCGCGCGCTAACAGACGAGACAGGTTCAATGTCGAAGAGTCAACTACCGTAATTTTACGTTCAGACTGTGTCGAGAATTTCTTGATTCTTGCCTAGTACAAGCGCTGTGATCGAGGGTTTGCGTCGGCAGGCCGCGTTCGTTAGGGAACCAGCGACCCGGAACGCAAATCCCGAACTTACGTCTCCGCAACCATCCGGAAAACCTCGGATCTAGGCCAAAACCTGCCAGAGCCTCTAGACGCATCCTTGATATCGATAAACGCTGGGGGGAGGGGGTGATCCATAGAAAGAGGTATGCGCAAGTTGGTTTACATGAAATGAGACGGAAGGATGCGCCGGCGTTTAATTGTGATATATGTAATTTTTAAACGAGTGAAACATATTTGCCGAATGCTGTGGTTAGCTGTGAAGCGTAACGATATTTGTATTCTTCGACTTTCCTTTTTTCATAAACGAAAAAAAAAACAAAGAGATGTGAGTGTCGTCGACGATTCTCTCTTTCAATAATTCGATAGGCTGACCAGTGTGTGAGAGAGGGATTGTTCAACTTCAACATTAGATGTACAATGCGGGAAGACGAAAGCGTGTCTCACGAGACAACGTTCAGCTTCCTCTCTCCGCATTCCGATAGTTATGTTTGCATTGTGTGAGATAAGAAGACGTAGCTATAAGTTTTACAAAACCGACATATTATGGGAACGTGCGATTTATATATCATGAATATATATATAGCTTATAAATATATATATAATCGCATTCGGTTACATATATAATTATATATTATATATATATATATATATAAATAATGATATATATGTATATAATTATATTATACTATATATACACACACTATTGTACGAGGCGTGCAATATCTGCATACGAAAATCTCGTAGGTCCTAAAGATTTTGGGGCTAAGATTTTGTAAAGTGAAAACTGTCTCGTAAACGTGTTGTGCAATTTCGTAAATATACCTAATACGTCGGGTTATTTATACGAAGAGATGCTACGCGACATCGTCATATTTCCTTGATGATTCTCTTTTGACAATGCCTTGCGTATTTTTTTGTCGCAAATCGTTCTTTCACTTTTCACATACTTTCAAGCATATAGTACTTTCATTTTCCTCTTCTCTTGATACTCTTCGCAATTAGTATCAGCGAGTTCGAGAGATAGGTAAACGTAAAAGTCAATGTTTCGTTCGAATGGAATGAATGGAACAAAGGCTATAGTACCGTTCAGTCTACTTACTTCATCTACATACAACTTTCAAGCGTTAGTTTAAGCAATGCCCATCGGAGAATCGACTCCGGGAGAGAGAGAGAAAGAGAGGCGTATACTCCGCGTAGGAAGAATTTTATAAATATACACGTACATGTATATGTATATATCCTTTTCTATTATTTGACTAGTATCCACGCGAGTACGCTCACCGTCACACAAAAGAGTCGCTTGCGGAGGATCGCTCGTAAGATTATTTAGTTGCATTGTCGTGTATCATTGATCATTGCTACTATCGTTTCTCGCGTAAACACTCGTAGTACAGTACAATAGCTGTGATTGTTAGCTTCACGTTCTCACTTCTACTTAGTCACTTCTACTTAATTAAACTTAATTCCTCGCGGTGTCGAGCGACGATCCGTTGTTCGCTTGATCGAGAACGCAGATACAGGTGTGACTGGAATCATTATTCCTTTTATATAAAAAGAAAAAAAATGCACGAAACAAGTCCTCGATCTTCGATGGGCGACGATCGTCGTTCGTACGCGAACTATTTCGAATTGGTGCAAACACGGAACGCCGGTAAAAGGCGGTTTGCAAAATATGCTGATACGTAAGATAAACCGTTCGGTAGGATATTAAGCTACCTCGAGCTCCTCTCGAGGAAACGACACGTTCGCCTTTGGCGTACCGCGAAGAAGTAGCAAGCCTGTAATTACTCTTTTGTCTTCTCGATTCGAAACGCACGTGTACACCGCACGCACACGCGCGCAAGACGATGAAGACGCTTAACACGGATCCCCGAGGATCGGACGGAGACATTAAGCTTCCCTTCTCTGTCAGAAAAAAAAGAACCACCGTTCCTCCCTTCGTCAACGTCGTCATCGTTCGTCGTACGAAATCGCATACGGAGAGAAATCGCATACATCGAAAGTAACGCGACCGCCGTGTAAAGAAACGATGACAATAGTAACGCGTTTTACTGCCGTCACGACGACGAAAAGTTATTCAATTCGAATTTCGCAGAATCGATCTCCGTACGCGATTTCTAGGTCCATGTGCACCTACGGTTCCTACTAGACCAAACTTTTTCGTAGATTCGATAGCGCCAGGGAAGCTCGATGCACCGAAACCCTCCAGGCACGCGAGACTAAATATCACATTGCTTCGAACTGAATATTTTTCGATAAGATCACTTACTCTCACACTTGAACGGATCGCTCTCTTTTTTAGATATATTTATAAATTTGCAACACCAACGACGTGGCTATTGAAAATATGCGAGTAATTCTGAATTCATGTATACATTTGGAAGCAGATAGCGTTATATCGATCCTTGTAAAAAGAGAAGGAAAATACAAGCCCAAACACAATCTGCAACTTCCAAAAAAAAAATTCTAAGTCATTGTCATCTAAAATTGCGACCTTCAGACTATTTAGATAATTGGAAGATGATCGGAATTCTTTGAAAGGATACTCACCACTCTGAAGGAAAAGAAGTCTGTTGCTGTAAATGTTTGTAGATAGATGTGTCCATATGCAATATTGATTTACACCTAACATGCAGCTCGAGGATTGGCGAAGAAACATTAAACTGCGAAGTCGATAGGCGGTCCTTCGACATTGCGGCTTATGTTTCCGCTGAAAATCTCGAAGCCTTAACTACGTGCATCTTTGAGATAATTTTTCGCACCATGTGGCACAGAATAAAGCGCAACAGTGCTTTAAATCGCAAGCTCTTAATTATCAAACTCCAATTTTTCGTCCTTAGAAGATACTCTAACGAACTACGTTGTTGCTCGGAATATTTTTCTGGAAGGAAGTGAGGAAGATCTGTACGCAACTGCGTTTTTGCTTCGCTCAGTTATCAATTGATTTTGATAATTATAGTCTTATTTCGATTTTATTAAACTAAGAACTCGAATGTCAAAGCAACGCGTTCGTGTATCGTATAAGTGTATCACTTATCGCGAATTGCTCGTATCCTTGATCAAGGATCACAGTTGATCTTGTTCGACTGGGAATTTAGAATTTGTTTTTCATTTGAGACTGATTGGCATCTATCGAAAAAAGGCACCAAAAGAAAAATAATCGGGAGAGAAAATTTTCCGATTAGAAGAAGCAACATTGGCGATAATCGAGGTCGAACTTTTGGAAGGAATAAGATAGGAAAGTGTAAGATTAAAAAAAAAGAGACGTTTAATATTATAATAATTCTAACTTAGCGAGACTTTGTTTTTCTTATATGCCTAAAGATGTAGCGGTAGGAAAGCTTCGATCTGTATTTGACTAAGATTTTTTAATGACTAAATCTGTAAGTTAGATATTTTGGAAATTAAATTAGGCCATAATATACGTTTAGACGATTGATTTGGTAGTAAATTATAAGGACAAAGAGATCAAGATTGGTTTGCGGCATTCTTCATTTCTCCCTTGATTTTAAATTAATCAATTAGCGTTGATTTCTCTTATTGAATCAGATTAAATTGGCGAAGAACTGTGAATGATGTGTACGTTGCGTTAGATGAGAGTACTTCCCTAGTGAAAATTTTTCTTAGAATTCTTCATATAATTTTTCAGAATTATGTAAATTTCAGAATTTCTGTATAACTTTTTAGAAAATTTCTTCAATTTTTTATACAAATTGGAACACTTTTCAGAAGTACTGAGAAAGTCTACATCTTTTCTAGAATTCTTCATACATGTGAATTCTGAAACATTCAAAGATTTCTCCTTCTATAATTTCTGAAAGAAACTTATAAAATCTGAAAAAGTTAAGGTATTTTCTCAGAAATCTTCATAAATTTAAAATGTGACAAATTCTTAAAAATATTATGAGAATTATTTTCATCAGGGTTGTCTTTTGTAATCGAAAGAACCAAACAGCGGCGCAAGATCGAGGCGATGATCGTTTTGATCGAGTTTAAGGATCACGTCTGTGCGCATGGTGCAATTTATAAGGTCGGTTTCAGACGCGAGAGCAAAGCCTCCTGTCTCCGTCGCATAGATCCACTCTCGACATCTCCATCTCTCTTTCGGTAGCATCTTTCCCTCCTGACGCTGCATCATTTTAGGACTGTCGTCCTGCAATCGCGCGGACGTGTCTCACATCCGTTCCGTTCGTGTGTCCTGTTACGTTCGCCGCACGCGAACTCTCTCGTAAGAGATAAGTAAGGAAGATATCGCGCATGTGTAATCGAGAAAGTGTAACGCATAGACGTAAATATAATAATAATAGTAATATTGCATAACATACATAACAATTGTGATCGTGAGAGTATCTGTTACGAATAAATCAGTTGCAAATAAATCTTGTGACCTTTTTCCAAGCTACGTCGGCTCTGCTTCTTGATCCCTTTCACCCCAATTCTTGAAACCTACATTAAGCCTGGCTGAAGAAAACTCGCGAAATACTTTCAGGTATATTAAACTGGTATAAAATCTGGTTTCAATCCTTTTTCCCTATCTCTTTTTTTGTAGAGACAATTTTTTCAATTCTCTTAAAAAAGCTTCGATTTTCTAATTCAAATAAAGCTTCAATAGCTCCAAAGTTTGAAAAACAAAATTGATGACCAAGACTTTTGTCATCAACTTAATAAATTGATTACGATAAATAAATGGGTCTGTCGGTTTGGAGAGGAAGTGCAACACTATCTTATATTTATTTATATAATACAAATGAGTAGAGCGGCGGCGGGAACGTTCTCTAATGATGAGGAATGTAGTTATGCGAGTCTTGGGGGCATCCCGGCAGCAGGCTCGACGTCTCCTCGTCCGTGGAGCTGCACAGCATCCCGACTAGCGTGTAATCTACGAAGGGTGGCAGATCCAGGTCGGCGGCAGCTGGATCGCCGTAGTTGTTGACGGTCCCGTGAGCCGGCCCAGCGCCCATCATCTGCGGCACCCGCTCGAGGATCTCGCAGGTGTAATGGCAACGTTCGTTGCTAGGATAGAAGAAGGGTTCGGGACTGTTCCGGGACTGGATCGATGTCTCCGCCACGCTGGTATTGTGGAACAGCCTTTCCGCGGCTTCCGGCGTCTCCTGATTACCGTAACCACCCTGAAGTCTTTCGTCCAGGTTCATTCGGGTCGAGTTTTGGTGAACGATACGATTGTGCGGTTGGTTCTTAGCGTCGCCGTGCTCGAACATCTGATGATAGCCATCGAAAGGATACGGCTTGCCTTCGGGGCTGCAGTTGCGTCGCGCTGTCTCCTGCAGATCCTCGCTCTTCGGCCTCTGGTAGAGACCGTATTCTACTCTGCTTACCATCGGAGGCTGACAGCTGTTTTTGTAGCATTCGACTTCTCTACGCGAAGACATGATATCTTCCTCCTTGACTTCGAAATTTTCCAAGTGTAATCTATTATCTTGTTGATCCTGAGACCAATAAGACTGCTCGTCCTTCGCGTTTCCCTCGATAAAGCCCTTTTGACTCTGCGATCGGGGGTAATTCTGGTAACCCAGAACGTCATTCGCGGGCTGATTCTGATTTTTCTCTTGGACATAATGGTGCATCGCCCTTCTAGAGTGGAAACCGTTGGAGACCTTTTCGGGTTCGAAGCTAGCGAAATGAAGTCTCTCATCCTGAGGCAGGCTCAAGTGACTGCTGCTGGAGTCCTCGCTGAGAAATTGATTCCAGTAACCTTGATCTTGATTTTGCTGTTTCATCTCGTATTTAATGGTGCCACTGCCGAGGTCGAGCAAAGTCGGTGGCGAGCGAGCCACGTCCTGGGGATTCGCAGAGAAATCCGGCCTCAAGGGTTGGTCCAGTTGAAAGATCTCTTCCGGTTGGAAGAGATCGCCCGTGAAGGGTGGAAAGTCACCATAGGACGCCTCCTGGGCAACCTGATTTGGTAAACAGTAACCAACGGTGTTTTCCTGCGGCGGAACATCCTGCAGCCAATAAGGCCCGTCTGTAGGAGGCATCTGTTGAGGGTATATCGTTGTTTGATGATGGTGAGACTGCGGATACGACGGTACGTTCGTCTGCAGCGAGCACATGCATTCGAAGGGCGGGCACGAGCATGAGTATCCTACAACAGTTTAATTGTTAGTAAAAATTAATATTATAATTTTTATTATTAGTAAATATTAATATTATAATTTTTATTATTAGTAAAAATTAATATTATAATTTCTATTATTAGTAAAAATTAATATTATAATTTTTATTATTAGTAAAAATTAGTACTATAATTATTATAATAATTGTTATATATAATATAAATGGCAATTTATCTTTCGTCCCACGTTTATAATTTACAAGAAAGTGATGAAATTTTCGCGGTTTACTGCAGATCGTATTTTAATTATAATCATTCCTGCGAAAATTGAAATTTCGTCAAAATTTAATGCATTTTATGCACGAGGACCTAAATTCGCGAATCGAGATATTATAGCAGAGAAATTAAGTGATGAGAAAAACATTGCGTTTACTTTATTACATAATCTTTGTTTAAACTACGCGGTAGTTTCCAAAATGCGAGAATTTGAAGCGAGCCAATCACAGGCCGCCGTGGCAGCCTAAGTTGGTACGAGCGGACAGTAACGTTGGTAGTGTTCGGTCTTGCGCACAATGGAGGAATATAGGGTGCTTTCCAGCAAAGACACTGTGTAACACAGTGAATCATTTCATCCTTGTTTAACATTGGCAAACAACAAGAATGAAATGATTCACTGTGTTACACAGTGTCGCCTGTGTACGTTGCTGAAAAGCACCCATAGATATTAGGAATAGGAATTAAAATTTTAGAATCAGTTTCCTCAATGAATATTGAACGTAACGCACAATGGATATTACTAAGATGTAAGACATAAATGTGTTATACGAAACACAACATAACTTATTATTTATCTATAGTGTTCATTGAGGAAACTGATTCTAAAATTCTAATTCTTATTCCTAATATCTAATATTCCTTCATTGTGCGCAGGGCCTCGCGCACCTCGTAAGATTTGCTGATATAGGACGAACGACCGCGTCGAATTTGTAATCTCTCGGCTTAAACGCGAACGGGTACATCTTCGAGAAACGGTGAATCCGTTTCCGTGGAGAGTACGTTAGACGCGTACCTTTGACGACGTTCGGTCTCGGCGCGACGCGAAGTTCGAGGTTACATTTTGCGCCATACTTGTTGCGTCGCGTCGCATCGCGAGTGTATGTCGAGCGGTGAAAGTGAATCTCCTGCGAATTGTGCGTCGGTCGGTTTTAGTTAATATGAAATTGGGTCTTTTGTGTGATAAAGCCTTTTTAAAATAGTGCCTGCTCAATGTGGAATATAAAACATCGATCTGGAGCTGCTGCTGTCGGAACGATCGACGGAGCGACGGTGTTCGGTGAGTGTTTGACTTTTTACTTGTGCTCACGAAAGTTTGATATAGATTAAACATTTCGAGCCTAAAAATATATATAGGATGTTCTATAACGCAATCTTAATCCTACTGATAAATTCTCTGACGAATCTGTAGATTTCTTCGCAGTGAAAATGTTCAGAAATTCTTAGATAATTGTAGAACTATAAAAAATCAAAAAAAAATTATATTTTGCAAATTACGCTTCGGGGAGGTAAATAGATAACAAAATTGCACGCCTCGGCTAATTTCAGATAGGTTTCGTTGTAACAGAATTTTAATTTGAAGCCAAGTTACAGAAATGTTCATCTCGTCGTCAGATTCTCAACTTCATTTCACGCGCCTGTAGTTCCCATCGCCGACGGTACTGTTCGCTAGCGCCATCTCGCGTCCGCGATTGTCGTCTTGCGGCCGAAGGGAAAGTGCACGTCGGTGCTTTCGTATATTTGAGTAAATTAATTTGTGACGCCTAATTTTGGATGTGATAAAGTATAAAATAGCAACCTTTATCTGAGATCAATGGAGGCGGCTGCGTCGTTCTCGACTGCTGCTCGAGCGTGTCCGTGCTTGGTCTTTTAGTTCCTCTCAATGACATTAACTGCAACGAAACATATGCATTTCACATAATTCGTTCATTAAACGTGACTTTTCATTGTTTGCAGGAAGGCGCGGCCGCAGGTTCGTTACGGTGAGTAATTTTTCTTTTCGTTTAGAGTTAAATTAAACGTATAATTATTTGTAAAAGCCGTTTTGCGATATGCAATTATTATAAATTAAAGAGCGATCCAAATCAAGATATAAATATCTTATCCCGCCGATGTAACTTGAAAAATATCAAATCGGTATTTAATTATATTCCATTCTTAGGTTAATTGCGCGATCGGAAACGAAACTGCGAATTACCTTGGAGCCTAGGGCGGCCTCTCTCGCCAAAAGCACTGCCAGCCCTCTGACCCTCCTACCGGCACCCACGCTTCTTCGCGCCTCCGACGTAGATTTCGCTTCCGGTCGCGGATGGTCGTGCTGGCCCTTGGCTTGGAAGAAGATCGCGTGCTCCGTATGCCGCCAAAAGTGCGTCACGGGATAACCGCAATGACCGCGACACGATAGTATCTCTAGGCGACCGGTGCACTGTCTATTGGGGCACGGTTTGCCCTGTTGCTTCTTTCTTGCCTGCGAACAAGGTTGAAGCGCGTGTTGAATGCGAGGAGACATCGAATCCGATAGACCAGAGGTGGCCAAACGGTCGATCGCGGACACTCGGTCGATCGTGTGGCAACGTGAAATTCACAATACAATTCACATACAGTTCCCATCATAGACCTTATAGATATGGACTGGCAATTGCTATAGTTTCTGCATAGGAAACAGTGTCCGGAGGAGGTTGGAGAGAGAAACATACTTCTTCTCTCTTTTTTCTTCTTAATACTTCTCTTTCTCAAAGTGTCCGGAAATATACATTGCGCATGTCGATTAAACATATAGCGCGTGAATATAATATATGTCAAGCATGCGCAAAACGTACTTCCGGACTCTTTAGAGAGAGAAGTACGGACGCAATCTTGCTTGTATTGCCTGTCCATATCTATAAGGTCTATGGTTCCCATACAGCACAGAACATTGCAGCAACATTGCAGTAACATTGCAATTATTGCCGAAATGTTGCTGCAATGTTCTGTGCTGTATGGGTTGTATTGCAATGTAATCATAATTAATTTAATTATTGCTCTTTTATGCCCAATGGCAACACAAACACACAAAGTAAAATAAACATGCTTATTTGACATATAAACCTAGATCGCTGCGACAGGGAACGGTAGATCGCAATGGGTTGAGGAAGCTGAAAGTAGATCGTGGTGCTTTTAAGTTTGGCCACCTCTGCGATAGGCAGTTGGCTCGATTGAATGTTAATCTCCTATTATCGGTGTATAAAGATTTAATTTGCACAGGATGGCAAAAAGAACTTCGAATTATCCCCCTCGATTATCCGTAGATGAGACGCGTCGCAGGCAAACGAATTACGGCGACGGAATTTTGCGCCGCGGCAAGAATGCCGGCGAACACGTGTGACTATCGCATTCGCGGACGCAATTTACATTTATTATCGGGCCGAGATTTATGTTTATCGTTCCGTTATGCGCTTCGCTCACCTTATCGCAGATCGCCGGTCGGAGGTGAACCCTTCCACCGCCGGGCAGTATGCACTCCTGCGAGCACACAAGAACGCCCAGGCAACTCTTCTTCAAAATGCTTACGTTGTGATTGTTGGTGTTTCTCATCGCCCAACCGGAGGCGTGCCTCCTCGCTTCCTCGCAATCCGGTCCGTAGACTCTCCTCACGTGTCCGTCCGCCCATTCGCACCAGGGATCGTATTCCACTACCTGAAGCAAAATCCTATTTTTGAGATCGCGGCGCTCGCGGGGACGCGATTTCATTGAATCTTCCGGGGGGTTTGGGTAAGCACGTCTCGGAAAATAGGTATTTCGCCCGAAAATTCATCGGATCTCGGAGGCGCGAGAAGGGAGCTTACCCTCGGCACGTTCGAATCGTTTATGTCCCACTCCTGATGAGGATGATGTTGCTGTTGGTTGCCGGCGACAGTCGCTGACATCGTCGGCGAGCCCACGCGACTCCTGTAAAGAGAATAGATTTATACCTCGGTATAAATTTCGTAGCTTCTTCAGACCCCCCCCTCTCTTAAGTCTTATCGTTCACGATCGTTCCAACAACTAGGCATCATTGTTTCGCGAGTGCAAATTCGATTTTGTTGCCATCGAAGATCGACCTTGGGACCCTGCAATCGCAGTTGTCCTCCGGAATCGAATTCAGAGACTAATTTAATGTTACGCAATTGCGGTCGTGCCACGAGTCCGGCAGCTGCGGGATAAAATCCCGATTTATGGTGCGTACCCGGCCGTACCTCGCGCGATACTTATGGGAGTTCGTGGGTGGTACGGCGCGACGTGGAGCACGCTCAGCGTCTTTCCGGAATCCTTGCATCCATTGCGATCGGATCGAGGTGCGAAAGATCGATCCTCGATAGCCCCTATAGCTACCCTCGAAATTTGTCGGCGGTGTACCGTGTCCGCGGTCGTACATTTATCCTCGACGGTAATCGAACGTTCAACACATCCAATGTGCTTGATGAAAAGTAGACAAATTTATTAACAATGTAGATAATACGTTAACATTAATCAATAACGATATAGTCAAGTGCGAAAAAATTGTCTCTCTTTATTTCGCGACCCTCGCATGCAAATAGATCCTATTGCCTCACTTTCGTTCATTCACAACGCGACGGTTTTGACGTCAGCTTCTTACTTGACACGAGTTGCGAAAATCCACGAAAAGGATCGTGCGAAAGCGCCGGCATTTGATTAATTCGTCCCATCGCGTATATTAATAAGGATGAATATACGGCTAATCTTTGCGTCCCAATGCTTTTCTTGCCGGGATCTCCCCCCCTCTCACTCCCTGTCTCTCTCTCTCTCTCTCTCGCTCTCTTTTTTGCCCGAGCGGTATAAGAAACACTTGTGCATGAATCCTCTTATAAGTGTATCTCTTCGCGTCAGTTCGCAAGCCAGCTCCTGCCTTTCCCCCGTTGACATTAAAGTCCGCGCTTATGATCTGTGGCGGCATTACGGTATGCGAGGACTCCTCGAGTTGCAGCCGAGTGTGCAACGACCCTCCCGATCGTATATCACACCTTGAATAGATTTTTCAGAGCTGTAATCTCTGCGAGAGAGATCCTCTGTGAGCGCACAGAATAATCATACACCATTAATGAGTAATCGAAGGATTTTCGTAATAAATGTACGAAAGAGATGCGGATCAAGATCAAACAAGTTTCATCTCGCGAAAAATTATTTACTGCCATTTATAATACCGCGCAAAGATTTCTGCACAGAAAAAACGATAAGGTTGCCACAACCACAATAATAGTAACATTTGATACAGCCACGTCCTGTGGTTGTCACATTCACATTGATGTGAAGGCAACTATATGCATTTGGTACAGTAAACATAGTGAATGTTGAGACAAACATAGTGAATGTTGAGACAAACATATATAGATGCACTACACAAAACAATGTGAATGTGACAACCACAGGACGTGGCTGTACCAAATGTTACTATTATTGTGGTTGTGGCAACCTTATTGTTTTTTCCGTGTGTAGAACAGAGGTGGCCAAACTGTCGATCGTGATCAACCTGTCGATCGCGGACACTCGGGTGGTCGATCGTGTGGCAACGTGAAATTCACAATGTTACAGTTGTAATTGCAATGTAACGATAATTAATATAATTATTGCTGTTTTTTGTCTAATCGCAATATAAACACACAAAATAAAATAAACATGCTTATTTCACATTTAAACTTAAATCGCTACGACAGGGAACAGTGGATCGCGATGGGGTGAGGAAGCTAGAGGAAAGTAGATCTTGGTGCTTCTAAGTTTGGCCACCTCTGCTGTAGAATAATTCGACTGATACCTCTCGATAACGAAATTCGAACAACCGATGGATAAATCGGCGGACCCGATTCCCTCGATCGTACTAATTTAGGTATCATGGATCCGCGGGCGGACTTGTATGTATATTTCGCTCGCTCGGATTTACTTGTCGCGCGTACGTTCGTCGGGGACGACATTTCGAAAGGGTTTCCGCGCCTCCTACGGTGCTCGCACAGGTTACGCGCGAGGTGCGTAGACGCATCATTCCCGTCGGTTTTATCGAGTCGCGCTCGTAGCCGGACGTTTACGATCCTGGAACACCTACTCAAGAACGCCTCATCGCCCGTGGGTCGCGTCCTCAACGACGCGGACCACCTCGTGAAACCCTCCTCACGCTGACATGATCACTGTCGAGGAGCCGCGGTTCCAATTGCCACGATTACAGCGACCGCCAATCGTGTAAAACACGTTTACTGCGCCCCACGATTCGACGCGCGGGCATTTATCGCCCGAGATATTTCGTCTGGATTTCCGATCGCGATCACTCGCGTCGTTTCCTGTGGCATCGTAGAAACGACCGGCGGAATGACTTCTTCCATTGCACGCCGCCTCGTATGCTCGTCGCGTACATTTAACATCAATTTTTACCCGCGTATATTTCGTTAGTTTAAAATAAAGAATTATATAAGTGTCATATCTTTTGCTTACGTCACACGAAGTGGTCCGCACGATGAATTCGAAGCAGACTTTAATTGATAATTATACACGGAAAGAATGGTTTTGTTGAAAAATTTGGCCAGATACAGATCTGAAAATAATTTTGTTAGACCATCAAAAGTAACTAAGAGTAGGACGCTCAAAATAATTGCTAGAATATTAAAATTTTTTGCAGCATTATCATGCTTGAGTGTCCTACTTAGTTACTTTTGATGGTCTAACAAAATTATTTTTAGGTCTGTATTTGACCAAATTTTTAGATATTTCAGCAAAACCGTTCTTTCCGTGTAGAAAAATAACTTCTAATATCGATGATATCGACATACCGCGAGGAGGAAACGGTTTTTTTTATTACTTCACGCCCCGCGATAATTCTGCCATTCTTTCTCGATGGTTCGTTATGCATAGTGAGAAGAAGACACGCAAGGCGCATTTACTATACATTACGTCAACGCTTCTCTCTTTCTCTCTCTCTTTCTGTGGAAACGGCGAGGGTAGAATTGAACTGGGAGGACACGAGAGAGGACGAGGACAGCTTTAACGGAGAAAAGAGTCAGCTTAGGTGAATGATTGCCCGGATCGGTGATAAAGTCATCGCCTTTAGCACCGAGTAAGATGATACATCGGCGGACGATGCTGCGCCGAGATTGTCCGGAGCCGAAGACGTACGCACACGCGCGTGAACACACGCGTGCACTCTGGCGTGCTGTCATTCGTGAGAGAAAGATGTAGAAAGAAACGAGGGAGAGAGAGAGAGAGAGAAGGGAATGTGTCTCCGTCTCGCGTCTTCCTCGGTGGTGTGGGTGCGCGTTCAGAATTTCAGATATTAAGGTAGATACGCGCCGCGACGAGGCCACTAAAATATCACGAAGGGCACACCGTGGAAAGGAAGAAATTTCTCGCTCCGTCCTCGTCTCTTCCTATTTCCTTCTTTGCCCCTCTCTCTCTCTCTCGTTTCGTTCCTCCTTTCTTGGCTCTCTCCCGATTTCTCTCTCATTTTCTCCTCCGTTCTCTCTGCCCTCTCATCCTTGTTCGTTACTGTCCGCGATATCTGTGCCCGTTCCTGCTCGTAGCTGCGCTACGTCTGGATCTTTCCGCGAGATTAGCTCGCGAGTTAATCTCGCGCTTCTAAACAAGTTAATTCCCCCGCGCTTTTGATTCGAGTTACCGATCGTGTCGCCTATCCGGAAACACCGTGCCGATAGTTAATTATCCATATCGTAACTTCACGCTTCGTTGGTTCATATTAATTTTCAATCCATAATTAATCTTTTATCGCATTTATCTTTTATTGCATTCCAATTCATTTAAAGATTGACAAAAATACTTTTCTATGCAAGAATAATTATTTATCGCGCCGGGTAATTCATCGAAATATATTCAAAATCCGAAGAAATTATATAGCTTAATGTTTAAATAAAATCTATTTGTCATTAAGAAGAAAATAAAGAATTAAGGATGCTTGTATAAACAATATAACTTCTAAGCTATCATCATTAATTTTTTGTCTTCATTCTTCCGGTTGTAAATTCATTTCATTTTTCGAAAAAAGCGTTTAATGGTCCAGGTATTGACAGTTTGAAAAATCACGTCGTGTTAACAAACATTTTACTTTTCGTCGTTCTGAAACGATAAGCCCGCACGGTATTCGACACCCACGTAATATTTCGTTTTTTTTTTTGGATCTTTGCTCACGATCGACACGAGTCAGATCACTCGATTTACATTCAACGTAACTCTGCGAGATAATCGATGATGATGTCCATTATTTAGCTTGCAGAGTATATAAAATAGATTGCACCTGAATTTGTGCACCGTATAGCACGTTGTTAAGAATAATAAAATAAAATATTTATATTTGTGCACCTTTTCAACTTAAACAGCGCGTCACAAAATCATGTAATTTAATGATCAATTTGCATTCTTTAGCGATCTTACGTTGAATTTATTTGAGTTAAAAGTTTATCGCGTGTGGACGAAAAATTGCATAAAAAATATCTTTTAATTGATCTCGATTTAATTGATCGAGAGCGAAAGATCTGCATGAAACATGGTTACATAATAAAATAAAAATCATTATTTTGTGAAATAATAAGTAATTCGAAGAAATATATTTTGCAACTTATTAGACCTTCTTGAAGTTGATCAATCTAATTGATAAAACCAATTTATTGTTTATATTCAAGGGCTTGTTGTTTTGTTCGTACCAATCTGATATCAATCTTTCGGCGGTATCCGTCTGTTTACGAAGACGGTGTATCCACACGCGTGATCTCGAATAGCAGAAGAATGAGGCAGTTGGGACATCACGCAAAAAACTGACCAAAACACATCGAGGCTCAATGAAACGCGATAGAACGAAAGAAAACCGGTCGGGCTGGATTTTTGTAAATCCGACTTTTTGCCGATTCCGTACGCTGCTCCGAGAGCACATCCAGCAGATCGCGTTGATCCCGAGATCAACGAGAGAGAGAAGGATGCGAGTACAATCAGTTTGACGCGCCAAATTTAGAAAAGCACGTGGGTCGCCTTATGACATTCGACCGCAACTAACGTCGCGATATATTTACAAACTCGTAACAGTTAACTCGAAAATCTTACTAAGAAAATCTCAATAAGATCTAATAATGAGATAAAAAAGGGTTAATGAGAATATTTTAGTATAGTTAAGTTATAAGTTACTCTATACCCCCCCCCCCCAGATTGTTCCTAATGTAATGTAATGTAATGTAAATTAAAATATATTTTATATATAGTTAAATTGCGCATCATTTACCGCGCTGTACTTTCATTAGCTTCTTATATTTTATTTCATTATTAGTTTGATGTCGAGAGTCCTTAAATAATTTATCTATCTTTAATAAGAATCGTTACGCAAATTTATCGCAATGAAACGGCAACTTTAAAAACCATTAATATCCATTTCAACCAATGCAGATTAACTTTAATCTCGGTTTAACTTACTCTTTATCGTTTTCGAATTCTTAGAACTAGAAAAAGATAAAGAGCAAATTAAACCCAGATTAAAGTTAATCTACATTGGTAGAAATGGGCATAAGCAATTATATCTCGTGATTAATTCACGGTCGACTTGGTATCGTCGATGATACAACAAATCGTAAAGGAACATTCCTCTGGAAGTAATTCAAAATTTCAAACGTCATTTTGTCCCATCCTGCATTAATATCGTGGAACTAATACCGAATAAACTGTCAGCTTCCATTCGGTTGCCGCGATATAAAAGGATTCACGTCGGGGTTGGGGCTCGCGAAGGGTACCGCGGGTTCAAAGGGTTTCTCGGAGCGACGGACAGAGAGAGAGAGAGAGAGAGAGAGAGAGAGAGAGAGAGAGAGAGAGTTCTCGAGATTCGAGATAATGGGGGATCGTCTTACTCGCGGACATTCGTTTAATCTGTCTTCGAGGTGTTGGGCTGTGATCAATGGCGAGGCGGCAGTACATCCTTAATCGGGTTTTCACAAACCGACCAGACGGCCGCCACCTCTCCGATTTGGAATCCCGGACAATCCTTTTATCTCGACTAATAGAACGAGCGAAAGGGTCGCGAAGAATTTGCCTTGGGCAATTCTTAGCCCATAGGTTGAAAGAAAGTTTTGTTATAACACAGTCGAATTAAAAACAGAAATACTAATACATTATATAGGGTGGGATAACTAAACGGAAATATTAATTATATTACCTTTAAATTGTTTGGTTGTTCGGTATGTACATTGTGCAATAAGGATCTTTTTTCTGATTGTCACCTATCGAGGGTATGAGCTATTTGTGATGAGGATATGAGCTATGTGAGAAAAAGTTAAAATAATGATGGAAAGTATTTTTGATAAATTACAAATATCGAAGAAGCGAAACCTCGCGCGCACAAATGGTCGTGCATGGCTCGATGAGGCGCGCATGTGTAAACGAGGGTTTCTAGAGTCCAATCAGGCCTCGTGATAACGCCCACACACCAATGGGAGACCCGCAGAACGCCCATTGATTAGATAGCAGCTCAATTTCTCTCACTATCTGAAGGAAGAGAAATCGATGCCAAGCGCAAAAGTTACTAATTTTTTGCACTTATCAAGCTAACTGCTGAATCTCGTGTCTTATAGGGTCTAAGTTTAATTCTGAACGAGGGAAGAAAGTAAGAATAATTGACTGACATCGATGAAACCGGTTTCTCATAATCCGCATGAAAGATACACTAATTTCAAGCATAATTGTAATTTTCCAAAGAACTAATATCGATTATAAAGTACGCCGTTCTCTTGTCTGTTCGGTTAAGACAAATACGTTTGAATAAATTAGTTAAACGCAGATACTTACAGAACTACCATAGTCGATGCTGTTTCGTAATTGATGTCTTGGTGGTTTGTTGACCAGCCACGGTATAAACGATTCGCGATCACTCCTCTCTAACGGGCGTCCTCCCGATGATTTATCACAATCGCGGAAACGCGCCACTTGGATGGGTCATCGATGGAACACGAGGAGACTGCACTTCACTACGACTCAGGGACAGTTTCTTGAAATCTCCGAGAATCGAGATCTCCGAACATTTCGATCGCCGTCGCGGTATCATGGAAAACAACCAGTTTCTCTAGAATCTGCCAGTCTTTTGACAGTTGGTGGATTTACGACTGCTCGTAGATTCATATTGCCGTTTTTTTTTAAGCCGCTTTGACCTTTGACTAGGCTCTCTTGGTGAGAAGTCAGGGAAGAGTTGGTGAAGATTCTCGCAAGCGTCTTTCGATCGATTTTGACGTTTGCTTCGGAGTAAACAGGTGCGTGCCGATGCGTGCGGCACGACGTCGCTGCGTGAACTGAAGCAGCTCCACCACGGTAGAAACTAGCTGGACGCCAGGCACGTTGTGCCCGGCAGAATGCGAGTTATACCGTGGTTGCCACCATATGTCGGCAGGCACCGCCTATGGGAGTGGCAGTGGCTAACCAATCGCCGGCTGCTTCCCCTTTGAGGGTGCCTAATCGACGATAGCAACCCCTCTCGACCCACGGAGGAATCGATCACCAGAGGTTCCTCCCTGTGGCAACGGGATTTCTCCCGAACTTCGTGGTCCAAGGCTCCGCCGGTGCTCCGTTTCGATACATTGAGATTTGCACGGAAAATGATGCAGATCGTAGTTTTGGAAGCTCGTTTTCGCATCTTTTTTGTACCTCTGTTCTGTGAAACAAGAAAGGTAATGGTAAGAAATAATATTAAGAATAAGACCGATGATATTAAACAAATATAAATATGAGAAATGCCATTTTCGGTCACGGCGGTTCTTGGTGCCTAATAAGTAAAAGTAATGGTAGTCATAAATATAGTCACAAATAATTAGGTTGGTTTTGAAAGAAATCAATAAATTTTAATATGAGGGTTTTTATTTCTTATATATTTAAGTTTTATTTTAACGAAATTAATTATTTGTGAGAGAGACAGAAACGACGAACGAAGTAGTAACAAATCGAGCTTGGTTGTGGTTCACAATTACTATTAGACATTTAATTCGTTAATTACACTAAAATGATTTAACACTTGGCGATATATTAAATAGTATTCTAATAGTATAATTATATTTCAATATTCTGTCGGGCAAATACTTAATATTTGGAATTACACGATATCGTTCATCGTGAAAGAATCGAGTGTTAATTGACTAATCGCGTGGCGCGATGGCCCGAGCTCGTAATCAGCTGGCAAGAGGGTGTCCCTCGCAGGAACCTCCTACTTCCTACCTTCCCTATCCCGTTGCCTCCCCCAACCCCAGGTACCCGCATCCAAGACAACGGCCCGTTACGCTTCGATCGAACTCGAACCCACGACGCAAACATATCTGCCGAGGTGAACGCGTCCTCGGAATTGTGAAGTTGCGATCTCAACCCAGAAAGAGGACATAGAACAGACACCGCCTGCCGCGGATATATCGCGGCAACTTTTCGAAAGCTAGAAACAATCGCGTTTCAACATTGTCTATTTTCTCCATACACATCGCGAACGCGATTCGCAATCTTTGCCGTTCGTTTTGCAGAGCTTCCTATAAATGGCGTGACGGCACAGACATGTCAGGTTGCTTTCGAAATCTCACGTTAGATAGCATAAAAAATGGTCTTTGAGGCCTCGCATGGTATTTCTCTGGTATTGTCGATTAAATGTTCGACATGGCTTACAACGTTCATTTTTTCGTGCTTTTATAAAATAAGGTTTATCGTGTCCGACGATCGACTTCCGCGCTTCGCTCGCACGTGCGATTTGATGCGCGTACTCTGGCACGTGCGTGCAGCAATGTCTCTGGCGTTACTTCCTACCACGTGCATACAGGTGTATGTTAAGACTAGGCTTAGGTTGTCTAAAAGATAAATGTTAGTTTCTCAAATGAATGAAGTTCTACGTAGATTGAAGTTTTCGACCGAGTCTCTTAAATTTCTATCTGTGGAACCTCGATCTGGTCTCCGAGCTTTTCATCACTGCTGTGGGAACCGAAGCTGTGTTCAGTAACCGAAGTTTATTTTTAGAATAATATAAGTTTGATGCTTGATTCTGCTTGAAGCGGTGTTTCCTGACATCGAAACTAATTCTTAAATATTTTACTTCTCATATAATCACTTTTATATATGAAATGTACAATTATCTTTAGCGGCGTGAAGTCATTTAGAAGAGATCAGACGCCACCCTTACGCTTTTCAAAGCTTTGGATATATCACGGCGTATTAAATAAGACCAATTTTTGAAAGTTGGAATGTCGCTAGAGCATAACGTTTTACACCGGATGACGTTCCTCTCCGCTCTGTCCGTCCCTTTCTCTCCTCTCTCTCTCTCTCTCTCTCTCTCTCTCTCTCTCATCCCCCACATCCTCTGTAGACCCATTAAACATGGAAGGAACCGTGGAATCGGACGGGGTGGAGCGGGGCAGCGGCGGGAGGAGAGAGACACAGTTCGAGGCTGTTTAAATACAGAGGGTGTGCAATCAGGAGTGTTTGCTGCCCCGCGCGCGAGTGAGTGAGCGAGCGAACGACTGAGCGGATCAAAGGATAAACGTTGGTGGGTTGGGGTAGCTGATAGCGAGCTGATTTGATTGTCGGCCTCCGCTATTGTCCCCGAAACTGGCCTATTGTACGCCTCCGTGACAGTACACTCTGGTTACTTGCACACAGGTACCGCTCGCGTGTACCGGCGAGTGCGTTCCTGTGCATGACACTATCTCCCCGTTCGCGACGTCGCGCCCCGCCGTTTCTACGTAATAAACGCGCCGCGAGATCGCACGATGCCAGCGACCGCTCTCTCTTTCTTTCTCTCTCCCTCTCTCCATCTCCGTCTCTATCTCCATCTCTCTCTTCTCCCGTCTCCCGAGACAATTATTGCGAATTATTGTGAAAGAAAGAAAAAGATCGCGCCCATTAGAATTTTTACGAGCTTTCTCTGACGAGCCATTAATTCGCCTCGTCGCTTCGCGAAATTTTCTTTATTATATAAAACGAGTTTTCCTCGTTCTTTTTAATAGCCTACAAAATATCTTACGAAATGTCAAGATTAATAATAGCTGCAGCTGGGGATTACAATTATTTCTTGTCTTCTTTCGCTCATTTCTTTATAATCGGTCTCATAAACGGTTGCGAAGTGGCGACGTATCGTACCGTTCGGGAAGGTCAAAATTTCGGGCTTATCCGCGCATCTGCCTCGCATTTGCATACAATGCTAGTCGCGTGCCTCAGCCAGCAACGTGTGTAGGAGGAGACTAAGCCCCCTCTCTCAGAAACTTTTAAATATTCCGTCACCTGTCAGCTACGTGCGCGCGTCCTTAAACGTAATGTTCACTTAACGGTCCCTGATTTTCCAGCATTTATATCGAGTGTTTAAACGAATCCGTTCATCATAGTCTTGTGGCTGCCATAATTCGGAGCGATGTATTGTTTTCCACACAGATATTTATTTGAGATACGACTATTTTAGATCTTTGAAGCGCGCGTCTCTCTTTGATGATGCAATTTCATTTACATTTCCGATGGTCGCTCTTTTCAGCGACTCTTACCTGGTTGAAAGCCAGATGACGAAAATATAACGTCGGTAACCCGCTCACGTCTCCGGATTCGTGCCGGCTGTTTCCGGTTTTTCAAAGCGATGCTGCCTTCTGGGCCCGAGATCTCTGTGATCTGATGTGAACCCCATAATCCATTCAGCACGAGTCAATCCTCCGGCTGCTTTGTAAATCGCTTAGGGTTACGAACTTGCTCGACGGAAAATCGCGTCATTGATATAAACGCATATACACATACATACTTTGATAAATCCATGTTTGTTACCTTTATCGCACGGTTACGAGAATTTATTTGCTGATAAACATCGAGAAATTAAATCGGGAGGAAATATTCACCGATATTTGTCATATTTAAGCAAGTAAGAGAT
>NJRQ01000266.1:166505-180823 GCA_003063805.1 Aphaenogaster ashmeadi | reverse complement strand
AGAATACAGAAATTGTGATAACGAACAGATAGAAACGGCTTTTGACAATTGAGTATTGTGAGATGATGAGAAGTAAAAAACTTGCAAAGTGTCATAGTTAAATAAAAATGTGAAGTAAAATAGTCGTCATATAAAATTGAGGTAGTCGAGAAATTATTTCGCACGCAGAAAATAAGTCATAGCACAAGAACGGTTACACGCAGACTGAACCATAATAATAAAGGCGAAATGTAAGCCATTAAGACTGTTTATATAGATTTAATTATTTTGTCATAAAGCGCGTTCAAATAATCTGTATCCTTCTGTAAATTAACGGTGTTGTCATGTTTTTTGATGAAAAACATCTCTGAAATCTCTCTTTTCTTAGTATGTTTTTCTATATGTAAAATCTGTGGTTTAAGCCAGTTAAAATCATGTTGATAATTGAGGCGGTGTTTACTGATTACCGAATGATTACTTGGGTGCTTCTTGATATCGGACCTATATTCTTTTAAACGCGTTCCTAAATGTCTCTTCGTCTGTCCAATGTAGGTAGCATCACAATCATTACATTTGTCATATTTCTTTTTGCGTTTACTTTGCATCTCGATTTTTTCCTTCGACGGCGATTTCCGTCGGCGGAAACTATGAAAACATTACGAGCTTCATAGCGTGGCCTCAAAAAAGCTGATACCTATTGTCTCCGCGTTTAACCGATGTCACCCCGGAAAACGCGCCCTTCCGAGAAAAAAACCACCCCTCTGTGTATCCCTTGGGACATCGCGACATATGCTTCGGTACGACCAACGACGAGGAGTCTTCGTAATCGCTGGCCAATCATCTTCCACCTCGGCAGGAAACGCGTGCGCAAAAGGGTTGACTTCGACGAAGAGGCGGAAAGGGCTCGTGGCTCTTTCAATTTAATTTTTATAAAGCGACCACACGATTTGTCGATAGAGAAAATTTTTATAGATCAGACATGTCTAGGATGATTCACGAAAAAGTTTACCCTAATAATTATCATTACTCTCATTTAATTACGTAATTAAAAGGTCCGTGGTTCACACGGATAATACCTGCGCCCCTCATCACATTCTTTCTATTCTCCCACATTCATTACATCGTATCGAGAGTCTTATCTGTCAGGTATCGATAGTGATACGACTCCGATGACTAGGGTTGAGATTAATAGCACTTTCTAACGATCGAGAAAAAGGGGATGCTCTTGACGATCGTCGAATAATGTCGTATCGTATCTCCAATGGGAAAAATTCAATGATTATCCAGAATATTTTCGTGAGTTCGTTTTTTTTTGGACAGCGTGGAGCGTTGTAGGAAGTTTTAAGATTTAAGTACCGTGTTGGTTTCCCTTCGGTCGAAGGACTCCCGGCTTCTCATTGTGTGCCAATTGAGCCTCGTTTAAGGAGGGGGTGGTAGGTTAAATTGATTTAAATTGGTCTCGAAGAGCGCGCCCGCTCTCGCGGAGCAGCGAGAAAGGCAGGGAAAAATATCTCGCTCCTATCGCCGAGCCGAATCTTTCCACGATACGGGAGCATTTATAGAACTCCTTACCTGTCTCTTTTCGTAGGTCACTATTATACATTTTTTCTTAAATTTCGTCGTGTTACGGAGTCTCCCATTAGGGCACCCGTATGCGCTCAGCTGCGAATTCACGATAGGCGTGCACGCGTTATATCACGTATGAGCCTATTTATAGGTCAGCTATCGTGCGTAGGATCTTTGGCTTCTCGACTTCGGCCGGTTTTTTTTTCTTTTCTTTTCTTTTCTTCCCCGAATTTATTTCCCGACCAGCGAGACCGAGATACATCTAAATACACGCCACCGTGTTGTGATCGAGCGGTTCGCCGGAACACTTTTTGTTACGTTCAATTCAACGAAAACCAATTTAACGTTTCCAGAATCGATTAAAAAATTGTATGGAGGTATTTGTGACACATTTGATATTGTTGAAAGATAAAAAGTATGTTAAAGGTATATTCATAATATTAGATAATTCTAAAGTTCTATTACAGATCGTGATTCACTAACTTTACTAAATACAATTACGTTATTAAAAATCTAATAAAGATGTTATTAGTAAAAATAATAAAATAAATATAATAAAGATATTATAAAGTAAAAATTATAAAGATATTATTAGTAAAAATAATAAAATAAATAATAAAGATATTATAAAATAAAAATAATAAAGATATTATTAGTAAAAAGTAATGATTAATATTGATTTGAATTCATGAAATACGGATATTATTATATTGTACTCGACCTAAGATATTTTTTAGATTACTCCTGAAACGCTAACCCTAAACTTAACGTTAAAGAACCGTCTCTTCCGTTGCTCTATTTGGATGCACGCGAGCATTACGACGCAATGGTTTGCGCATAAATTAAAACGTTTATTCGACCCTCCGAGTCCGAAAATGGCCGATACCCCGCGGGGAAGATCCTCCGCAACGGAAGCTAGACACGCGCGGCCGATATAAATTTTACAATTTTTAAAAACCACCCCTCTCTTCTTCACGAAGGGCCAACGATCGCTGCTCGGTTCAATTTCACAGTTCGCATTATTAAATAAGCGCGGCAGGATGGATGTACAAATATCGATCTCGAACACCGAAATACCAGTCGGAATATTGTTTCAGGATACGAGACTCGAAGAGTCACATCTCCGAAGTCTCGCTGCATCTTCTATTTGTACTTCGTAAATCCCTGTAACTCTATACGATGGGTATCTCGCAAAAGGGGTTATCAACAAATGTGTTCAAACATATAGGGTGTCACCAGAGGTGAAAGGGACTCGGCTAAGACCAACCAACCCCTCGTGTCAATAATCAACCCTGTAATCCTTTCAGCACGAGGGATCGGACCGATGCGCTTGTAACCGTTGAGAATCGATTCATAAATGACTTCTTAATTTAATAATCATAGTCTACATTCTTTAAAGCTATGTAAGAGCCAAAAAATTGAAATCTGTAAGTTCCATCTTGAGTGCAAAACGAGCCAAAAGAGATTAGTGACTCTTTTTTCATGTAATAATTATATTATATTAAAAAGTGGCGATATTTTATCAATACGTGGCACACAGAAATATTTATTAATAATATATTAAGAGCAACAAAATGCCAGACCGCAATGTAACGTTTCTAACGTTTGTAACGTGCTGCATGATCGACAATAGCCCCTAACAAGCGTTCTCATGATGGATCGTAGGTATTCTTCTTTTAAACGCAGGCACGAGCCACGTCCCGACAAAGACAGGCAGAAAATGTGCGGTCCTGCGAAAAGGTTCGCATCCTCGGCACAAGGCGAATTCAATCCGGAAGCTGGGCCGCAATTACACCTACACTATTCGCGATAACAGTTTGACGGTTCCAGACGTTAAGTCCGAACTGAAAGGCCGAACAAAGTCGAGTTTTCAAAAGTTTTTGCCACTACATCATCATACGTCTCACGAGATACTTCAAAAATGGTTGGTTCTCGAAAAGCCGGTGATATCCGCAAAGAATCAGCCCCATCAGAGCCTTCTATTTTTGGCCGCCTTTGGCACGCGCCCCTTTTGGATAGGAAACGCTCGACTTCGTTTACGTCGGCTCCATGAATGGCTGATCGCAGTCTATTAAAGTGAAATGATTATCTTCCGTACTGACAGACGAGCAGATTTCTGTAGAGGGGCGAAATAGACGTCCGTTGCCTGTCCGTAATTCTATATGGGAACGCGTTTAGTGAAAACAGCATGCGCGATGTTAGAGCTCATAATAAATCTACACCGTATTAACTGAGTTTCTCGACCATCCCACGATATTTAAAGATTTTTCTTAATCCTTAATCTATAATATAAGTTTAGTTTAATTATTTTTTTTAATAATTAAGCGTTGATGCAGACTATTCCACGTGAAATTTTTGTAAAATTTTGACAATGTTATTACAAGGATTGCGACGAGATGTAATATAAAAATGTTTTTATAATACAAATTTAATAAAAATGTATATAAAATACTTTTATATACCTATACATTTTTTCAATATAATAATATTCTGTGTCTACAACATTACGAAAATATGCGCTTGTACATAAGGGTTGAATATCGCTTGCGAATTGCATAATTAAGTGTCAATTTAGATAACATTTTCTAATAACGTAATGAGATTAAAATATCATAATGATGGAAAAGTAAGATACATTTCGCAACATTCGGCGTAACTACCGCGAAACCCTATCTCTATCAGCGATGTATTAAAAGCGCCATAAAGGGGACTTGTCAAACGGCAATCATCCCCTATTATATAACGTCACTCCCCTCTCGACGCTCCGCCGTCGCCGCTGACTCGTGTGAACTCTGCGGAAAAGATAGGAAGATAGCGGAACTGTGGTCGGGAAATAATGCCGCGGCTCACGGTAGAAGAGGTAAACTGATCGGTCATGTCATGCCTTATTGGCTCGTCAAGCCGCCCACATCGTACGATTAAAGCTTTCGTTTTTCGCGCGGTGACCTTTCTTCTCGCAGCCTCCCACGATACTCTTACCAAATCCCCGGATCAGGGAAGCGATGCAAAACAGGCATATTCAACCGAGTTCGAAAATAAGTGGATTAAAAGAAATCTCTCTCAGACATACAGTAGCATTTATAAATTACCTAACAATACCTCGCAATTCTGTGAAGTTATTTGGCGAGCAATAGAGCAGAATTGTTGAATTTCATATTGAAATCGTTATTGAGTTAAACTTTTAGACAATTTATATTTCGCGTCAGATTACAGGACAGAGTTTGATATGGCATTTATAATTTTATGTATCGTGTATTTTAGTTTGTGCGTATTTTAATATACGTATATTTTATACATGTATGTATCTTGAGCAGAGTTGGTCGAAAAAATCCAGTAGATGGAAAAAACCATGATAAATTTCGATTTTTATTATCCAATGGAATAAACTGGCAAAAACTATAAAAATATATACTAAAATATATTTATACAAAACTTTATGCAAAAAGATATATTTGCTTTAATTAGTAAATCATACTAATTACTATGGTTCAAAGAAGAACGAAACCAATATAATAATAAACTTTTTAAATCCAAATTAATATGTGAAATATATTTTTAAAACAAAAACTTTTGAAATGAAATATAAATGTTACTAAATTTTATATTAATTTGTAGTTTAATGAGGAAAACATAATAGAGTAACAGAATTAAAAATTTTTACCAATATAGATCTGGTTCGCATTTATCAATCAATATCTTGTAATGAAAAACTAATTTATTTCCTACATCGATTCTCTTAATCTATTACAGATTTTATTTTGGATAAAAATTGTGGAAAACTCTTTCAATTGACGCTGAACTCGCCGGACAGTTATGTAAATGCACGACAAAATTAGGGCTATAGGTCTCGAATTGCCTGTGAATATCGATAAAAAGGTTTTCTATTTATTTTATTGTTCTTAATAGAAAAGATCAGTTTTTGCCGGTTTTTTCCGGAAAATACCGATTTTTACCACTGGCATGGACTTTATCCAAAAAATGTGGAATTTTGCCAACTCTGATCTTGAATTTTCAAATGCTTTTTACATTATAAGTTACAAATAGAATTCCTGAATCCTCCTATGCGAATTAGATTGTCTAAAGTGGGCTCCAGTGGCTTTTATTCTCCAAAGAGCGTGAAAATCACGTGCCTCCTAGATCTGGCGGATAGCTTGCGGAAAAACGTCACTTTGCGGGGCGCGTCGGTGCGGCCTGTTATCAGGATATATCGCCGTTTAACGACGCGATGCATGACGGCGGAAGGACCACCTGGCGTTCGCAACCACGTGTCGGACCTAGTGGACACGTGTCCGCCATGCATGTCCTTCGAAAAACACCGCTCGTGCCATTCGCGTATCTAGCCGTGGAAACGTCGCTTCACGAGCCCCTTGAAAATGTTATCACCATGTAGGTACCATTATCTCTCGGTAGCTAATCACCATCGCACGCTCATCGATGTGTCTTCATTATCACGTTTATTCGCACGCTGAAGAGATGCATCGCTACTTGAAGCATTGCAATTGTAACATAAGCTGAGCGCGATTAAAAATCTCTGAAGCAAAGAAACTACTTTAGGGAGGACTTTAATTCGCGAACGTAGATAGTATTCTGAATAGATACATTGGCTGTATGGGTAATATACACATTGGCTGTACGAGCGGCGCATTGGCAGACCAACGTTATATGCGAATGCATCTTCGAGCGTCCAAATAAACCAATATTTTTCCCATGGATATACATAAGCGATTCTTACGACGAGGGTGCACTTCACTGACAGCATGGGGGTACGGGTGCGCCGCGTACATGCCCCATGCTGCGCGGAGCAATACGCTACCAGTCCGAAAGCAGCCCCATAAACATCCCGCGCTCGCTTTACTCGGACCTCGAGTGCGCTCATGTGAATGCGCCGTTCGAGTGTCTCGCGAATCGAATCGTTACTACTTTAACAAACTGTTAACAACCGTACGGGACAATTTATGTGGAATAGCAGACAGCGCGGATAATAATTCCGACGAGCCGCGCTCGTCTGCGTTAAAGTGTGCCGTGTAATTGCCAATTGTGCTTCTTTTTTCCTTCGCCTTTATGAAACGTCACACTTTCGATGATGAACCGTCTTTATCACCGCGATACTTTGCGCGTAAATATCCTATCTTGAAAGTTTAAGCAGCTATATAAAATGTTCCTTGTCTACAATATTCAAATAAGCTTAAAACATTTAGCGCCAATTGTACTACAGAGACATCCGACAGATTACAAAAGGGTTGTCAATTTTAGTAGCCGATAGGGCGAAAGACAAGAAGATCGGTGATCGATTGGTTTGTAGGGAGACGAGGAAACATCGACTGGTAAGGACGTCGACAGCTCGAACCCTCCGCCTGACCTTCGATACGGATGCCAGCGGTACAAATGAACGGAATTAAGGGGCTTTTAGAGGCGTACGTGCACACACACGCTCGTCGCATTCAGCAGGGGTAGATAACTCCCGGGAGAATCACGAGGGGGCAAGAGCGGTGGGCACGAAGAGCGGAGAGGAAACGTTCGAGGGGTGCTCTTTGATTGGTGTGGGAAGATTCACCGCCAGTTAAGCTCTGCCACTGACTGCTCCTGCTAGGGAATTTCCCGACGTAACACCCACAAAGGAAACGCGAAGGGTGGCCGTGTATATATTCTCTAATTGACGATTACTATCCTACCGCTGCTATTTACTTACGTTGTAAGCCTCGCTAAAATTATCCCTCCAGACTTGGGAGCTTCTCCGACACCCCATACGTGTCGATCTTCCGCGAATTCGAGAACTCCGACGTATACGGGAAAATCAGAGATTTCGTTGTCGGGTTCTGTATCTTGCGCTCCACTTTTCTTCGTATTAACGCATTAACTTCGCATCAACTTGGACGCGATCTCTCGATTTTTCGATTGGGAGGGGCATAGAATTACTGATTCATTGGGTGATCAAACAATCGGGAGGGGAGGTTGCATGAAGTAGCGTTTATCTAACGGGTGTCATAAACACGCCCCTTCCGTCGTAGCCGTCTCCGTAGTCTGGCTCCCCATTGTCTTCCTAGTACAAAGCCACAAAGCGATCCTTGCGTCGCGCCCGGCGATGCAACGGCTCGGCCGAGAAATTGCACCAAGTCGGGCGGTTTGTACCGGTCGCGGTTTAAGATGTTTATCTTGCGGTAGCCGGGCCGGAATGACGTGCCTTCACTTTGTACATATCTCGAGAGCAACACAGTTAGGAACAAACGCGCGTGTTCCCGGCTCCACCTAAGATCCTCATCTAGGGCTGGACACTAATTGAAGCAGTTAAAAGGACTACCCTAATCAGGAGCCGGATCCGCTATAGTGCCTTAAAGTGGCGTGGCGGGCAACCTCCCTTTAATTCGTTTATTGCCCTTATTATAAACGTCGGCAATGGCACATCGGCTTACAGACCGAGGATTTCGTTCGAGATTTCCGATCCGTCGCCGTAATTTAACTCTAACTCGCCCACCCTTCCGAACGATTCTAGCGTCGCTCGGTATCGATGAATCGCGAATCGTCCGGATGATCTAGAGCTAGACGGCAAACTGCTGCACAACGATTGCAGGAACGATAAGCCATCATCGTCCGCTAATAATACGTCTACCGCGTCATTTCGCCGCTTTGGAACGTCGCGCGTACGCCCGTACCGTCGAGCGAAGGTATGACGCTCCGATGTTCTGGAATTCGGCCGGCCATATGCCGATGAATCTACCCCCTGTGAAGTAGCGAGCGGTCTCCATTCACCGTGAAGAATTTATTCACCGCCGGCGCTAATTTGCTTAACCGTCGCGACGCGCGCCTGCACGACGCGATGTTCGAGGTTGCGAAGTATCTGCCACTTCGCCGTTTGTCTTAAGCCTTTTCTCGGCCGCGCCACTTCCTGCCGATCACCAGGACCAGGCTCGTCGCCGAACAATATCCATTGCTCTCTTTTGTCTCGCCTTTCCAAGAGACGCGGTCTCGAGAGCTCGGAAAGCACTCTTGAGAGATCCTTTTTTTCGCTTTCGTTTTCCTTACAATGTTGAGTGAAACGGTACTCCTCTTCTGATGATTTAATTTGATACAAATATACACGGGAAAAAATGATGTTGTATTAACTGCATTAAGTCCAATTGAAAATAATTTTGTTAATTCAATAACATTATTAAGGCTCCTGGGTACGCGCCACGGCCATATTGGATCGTGACGTCAGAAGCGAGAAATGACACGCTGAGAATTCTTGCGTGCCATTTTTTAATGAAAAGATATTTGGATAAAAACACACTTGAGGATCGCTTTAGCACACTTCTAAAATTGTCCGAAAACTAACCTTTTACCTTGACAGTTAATAAACAGCCATAGAATAAATGGCTGCGTTCAGCAGAAAAAGCAGCTTTGCAACTGTTGTAAGATTCTTTAATATGATTGGTTCTTGCTCTTGGTTCCTCCCGGATCTAAGCCAATCATATTAAAGAATTTTACAACAGTTGCAAAGCTGCTTTTTCTGCTGAACGCAGCCATTATGCAGGTTTATGCGCAGGCGCATGACTAGGTTTTGTATTGCATTTATTTTATGGCTGTCTATTAACTGTCAAGGTAAAAGGTTAGTTTTCGGACAATTTTAGAGGTGTGCTAAAGCGATCTCAAGTGTGTTTTTATCCAAATATCTTTTCATTAAAAAATGGCACGCAAGAATTCTCAGCGTGTCATTTTTCGTTTCTGACGTCACGATTCAATATGGCCGTGGCGAGTACCCAGGAGTCTTAATGAAACAAATACGTATGATATTATTTCATTAAAATTGTTATTGAATTAACGAGCTTACTTTCAATTAGACTTAATGCTGTTGAAACATCATTTTTCTCCTGTGTACATGTGTTACATATGCTTTATAGATAAAACATATGATTATTAGTGTTTTTAGATTATTGGAGAAAGAGAGAGCCAGGTCTTTGTAAACAGAAAAAGCAAAAATTATGTCCGGGAGACTGGCGACTCGCCTCTAATGAGAGCAAATCGAGTTAGCTCAAGTTTCGTGTACATATTCATTTAATTCGTGCCTCTCATAATCGAACAGAAGGAGCCGCATTAAGAGGTGAATCATAGGTTAACGCAACGCGGGTCTACATCCACTTTTTCTGTCTCTCCTCTCTTCTCCGCGTCATAATAATTGCAGCTTGTATCAGGGGAACGGCAGCAGAAAAGAGGACGGGGCGGGAGGGGAAGGACACAGATCCCGTGCGATATGTTTGTTCCCTCGTGTCACGACGCAATTTGTGGAAATAACGATTGTATAATTGCCCTTTTTTTAGGGTTGGCCTAAAAATCGCGTGCCGCGTAAAACGTTTTCACGCTACTGGGGTCCCGACGACTTTTCGAGAAGTTAATTGTCATTCCGCTTACTCCCGTTCACAAAGCTATTTTTAACTACCAAGTATACCTTTTTAGTTATCTTATGCGACTGATAATTAAGCGAAGCTCGCGAACGTTAATATTTGACGGGCGAAAATTCTTTCGAAGGAAGACCTCACGGTTTATCGCGCGAGGAATCACATTCGATGGGCGGTGCGGTTTCGTCATAGGACCCCATATTGCCACCCCCGCATCTGCCGTAAATACCTCTCCAATTTATGCCGTTTTAAACGCTCGACACCCCCTTCGATGATGTGCGTGAGTCCTCGCGTAAAGTATCTAAAAAAAAAAGCATACGCTCTCGTCGCATCGGGGACAGAATTGCAGGCTGCGTAGTAGGGGAGGCACGTTGGCACCAGTTGCTCGGGACCATAATCGCTGCAATTACGTATGGAAATTCCTGATTCACCCGATCATGTTCGATAACGGCCCTGCTTTTTACCTGAATTGCCAACGCTTCGCTGCCCACGGGCCAGTTTCCGTCCCGTTCAATTTCTCACACGATAAATTCGCGAGCGAGTGAATTTACTTACATTGAAATCGATTGGCTTATACGAGAATCGTATAAAGAATTTCTTTAATCTGGATTATATCCGCATCGCGTGTAAACACCCCGGATTTCTCGCGGCGTGTTTTTCGTTATCGTCGTGAGTTTTACGCGCGTTTCGGTACGACGCGTCAATAGAAAGATGATCTCGAGTGGGGTCTTTGAAAAAGGGCCTCCTCCCCCTCCGAGGAGCCCTTTATGCAAAGACATGTCTGTCGCGATGCTGCGCGAGGCAGGGTTCGAGGGTTTCGGGTTACCGCGCCGCCGTGTGTGGCGCCTCAGGTGTCTTCGGTCCCTTTCATAGGCAAATACGCGATTCATAGCTTTTACAGTGATGGTTCACCGCGACGCGCCGGCAGCGCGTTACCGAGAAAACTCAAAAATCGAAGTCCCGACAGTTTTTTTTTTTTTTTCGAAAATAGCTACTGCCTATAAGTTATGCGAATGATATATTATCTGCAGGGGCGTGGCCAGGATTTTATTTGGGGGGATTTAAAAAAAAATAAAATCACAGAACAACTCATAACTTTTTTAATTAAGTAAGATAACAATATTAAACTAGAAGCATGCGTTTAGGTTTTTTTTTAGATAATCTGTCGAGTACCTCCTTTATGTTAATCGAAGAAGTCAAATTTTTGTGAATGTACATTTGTGTCAAACCATTAAGTACGTACTACTTCACTCATTGTATTCCTAAGGTAGGTTTTAAGAATTCTTAATTTCCATTAATAATAACCATTAATAAAAACCATTCATTTCATTTCTCTCTCGGCTTTCAATCTTTCATTTTCATATTTTTATATTTGGTTCCAAAATTTCGGGGGGGGGGGATTTATCCCCCTAATCCCCCCGCTGGTTACGCCACTGATTATCTGCTCTATTGCATGTCTTATTCTTTCGAGTTACTTATCATTTATTAATAACACAGGACCACAAATTTTTTTTTAATTGACACAAACTAGACCACGTGTACTATACGTATTTTGGGTCGCTGAAATCGAATCCGTTGGCCGTTTTTGTTCACCACGTCTAAGTTTTTTGTAAATTGCAAAGAAATGTATTAAATCACTTAAAATTTTTAACCATAATCAACACAACAAATTCCTTTTAAGGCTTAAAAGCTGTCTCTTATACACATCTAGATGTGTATAAGAGACAGATGTCACATACTGTAGTTATAATATGCCAAAATTCACTAAAATAGCCCTTTTTTGCAACTTTAACTGCAATTAACTCAAAATTGTGACGTGATAGAGCAATTTGGCCAGCGGCATTGTTTTTTGCGACCCAAAATCTATAAGAATCACCTACTCTGATCCCAGTTGATTTTCACAAATTTCTTTTTGTGGTCCTGTGTAATTATGCCGTATACTTCGTGATTTCATGAGTGTTACAAGTCTCGTTTGGCGAAAGTTGTCAAGTGTCGACGTAAAGGCCGACGACCTCATCAGGGCGGAGGACCCAATGAATAATTATCGTCTAGTAACAAGCAAAATATCGCGTACTATAGGAGTAATAATTACAAACGCGCACGCGTTTCTGCTTCAACCGAGCAGGTGATGCACGAGGCGAAATAGATAATGGCTGAAACAAATACGCGATGATTATAACATACGGGCTGATTATCTGTCCTGGACTTTCCGTATTTGGCTTTTACCGCGCGCGCGTTTCCTGTACCGCGTATTCATTGGCAATATCTGTCTTGCCAATTCATCTTTGGGCCTTTACGCAATATCACCGCGAATGAATATGTCCCTTTTGCATGATGGAATATCGCTTGTACAAAGTAGAGTCTTTGCTAATAAAACTGGGAAGATGATAATTCAGAAAAAAGATGACTGAAAAATATAAAATTTTATTATTTTCCATCATTTTGATCGAGTTATCTTTATTTTATGCTGTATAATTTATTCCTCGTAGAGGACCACAATACGTTGATACGTAGTAATGAATAGAATAACATCATTTGCCAGTCGGGTCGTCTTACGATTTATTACAAAGTTAATTATTTACTGGCGATTAGGTAAAATAAGAGTTTCTGTATAATTTAACTTTATAATTCCAAAGAGAAATATTATTTTATTGCTTTATTGTACATTTTTTGTCGAATCGATTTATTTTTAGCCCTTGTTATTGGGCCTGCTACTTAGATTTTACAATTTCGACGAAAACGGGGCACGCGCGGAGTTCAAGCAAATGACTCGATCCAATTCGAGTGAGTAATAGCGTCATGAGATGATTAACTTTCCGTGGCGTATTTGGAGCGTCATCAAGGCATCGTTTAGAATTTAGAATCATAAATTTATCGAGTGGGTCGTGATGACTTGTATGCAGCCCCTCCTTCGTTCATTAGACACAGGGCGACATCCCCGCACGTTTGGCACGAGTTTACTGTAGTCTACACTTCCGCATCAGCGCAATATGTCTCGGAATGCATTCGCTATGCCCCTGCAGCATCATCCTTGTTTATTTTTGGGATCATCGAGTACGCGGGCGGAGGAGACCCCCCTCGTGCTCGATGGTCCATATGCGAGAGTAGGAACCTGATGTCGTTGAAACGTTTCGATACACTCCGCGTAAAATACCTCCGTCATCGCCGGATAATATATATCCGAGTAGAGGAGTCATGTTTTTATAGATGCGTGCAGCAAATAAAATTTCTATAACTGTATATTGCCTGTGTTAAGAGCATTTGAAGAATTTATGATAATCCTTCATGATAATCCTTAAATTCTTTTATGATAATGTTAAAAAAGGTATTTCGATGGTAAAACGATTAAGAATCGAATCTTGCTACTATGACAAAGATGATTATCTCGATTTTGAATATTAAATTGTGAAGTGGAGCATTGCCAAAATTACGACGCCTTTAATGATCATTTACGTTTTTCTCGTTCGAAAAACTCGAGCGATTTTTCACAAATAATAGAGCCAAATGTTATAATGCCGTGCTAAAGTAATATATTACTACACCGTTGTATCCTTTGTCGCATATGATTCACTTGGTCTCACTTGTGACGCGGTTCGTACATAATCGTCGCCAACCTGATAAAAAGACAAAATGAAAATCCGCCATTTTTCGTACGCTAGATACGGCAGATGCAATGACGAGTGCTTCAGCGTCAGCACCTGTCTCCCCATACATTATAAGCGCAAATAGATAGCTGCCTTCCTGCGTACTTGCAACGCGATTTTCTCGCACCAGCATCTGCCGAAGCTCCGATCGATTCGATTGTCCGATTTCCAAGGTCCGAAGAAGATTTGAATAATCGATTATACCCGTTGTGTCACGTCGCACGAACCTTACCTTGAACCCGAGGTTGTCTAAAGAAATTGCCTAATGTTTTAAGTACATAGATTCTTTCATCTTTAAAGTTTGAAATATCTAATTAAATATGTGTAGTTGTACTAATTGAAAAAAATAGTAAATCTCGATGACGGAGTTCGATTTAAGAGTGTACCAAGCATGATGCCGGGTCTTCGTGAAAAGACGCGCAGGGAAGCAGAGACGACAGGGCAGGGTCGTCCCTTTTAGCGCGTATTTAGCGCTGGTATTCAGTTTCGCACAATAAAGCGCTTTGTGGGGTATCCGTTTACCCGGGGCACGTCGTGCGCGTGCCAAAATGAAAAAACCGCAAAACACAGCGCCGCGGGTCTTTTGTAGGGGAGGCCACGCAACCCCCGGGCCTCCTCCGCGTGTTTTCCTATTCGTACAGGACAACGTTGCTCCGTTGCTTCAATTCGCTTAAGGTGCCTTTTCATGCAGCGAATTTTTCGCTGCGAATTATGTTTAGCGAGTAGCGAATAATTCTCCGTGAAGTAACGAATTATT
>NJRQ01000266.1:146597-156733 GCA_003063805.1 Aphaenogaster ashmeadi | reverse complement strand
TGTAACTGTAACTAGATACTTTTATAAAGTAACTTTCCCAACCCTGGATATACGTGTCGGAGGGATGTTCGATTATCTGATCAGGTTGAACCGCGGGAGGCGACCACCGTCATTTCTTCTCGAATGGCGCGATCGCAACCCCTTAGGAAATAAATAATGCGTAATCGTCGATGTCATCTGCGGCCGCTGTCGATCTCAAGGGCGGCCGCATCTGCTCGCGACTGAAAATTGATAGTGATGTGATAACTTTGTCCTCGGACACAGTTGGATAATCACCTCCTTGAGAGAAGACCGTGTGTCTACTTTATACGGACGAGAATATTATCGTCCTGATTCGATTCTCCCTAAGTAGCGAGTAACTGAAATTAGCAGCGCATTTTTCATGCTAATTTAATATAAACTCGCGAGGCTCAACGAGGTACTCGAACTTTAATGCGTGTCCAAGGTAACCGAGCCGAACGCGAGAAAAAGATTAAGCGGCTAGTAAAAACAAATCAAAGTCAGTGAAGGCGAGATTGGAATCAACCTCCGCGTATACGCGTTTGTTTCTCGTATCCGCGTCTTAATAGAGTCGTCTGAAAAGCCCGAGTAGTCCTTTCACGTCAAGATCGCGGCGGCGCGGGCGCGACGGCAGGTGTGACCATAAGAAATTCTTGCTATTATCGTTGACATATCATAATTATTAAATGACGAGCTTAATTGCCGGCGCTCGTAAAACCCGCGGACGAGAAGCGTGACTGGGTCTCCCACGTCGCGAGACCTCATCGGAGACCATCGCGGGCGTCCTCGTATATCCTCGAACGGTTCCACCAAACGACGCGCCCTGTACGATCGTAGCTCCCGGATTCCTGGATTTCAGGATAATCGACGTCGAACGACCCGTTTTGTACGGTTGACCACCGTGGAATTTCACCAGGGTCAAAACGCAGAAAGAAAGAGAGAGAAAGAGGGGTGGAGCAGAGAGCGAGAGGGAAAAATCGAGGGGTTGGAGCGCCCGTGCACGGATTCCCGCGGAGACATCGAGCGTCGAGATTGCAATAAATCAAATGCGCTGGACCCACCTTGGAAGGAGGAGAGGCGGAGGGCGGAGGCGAGAAAGAGCCGGGACAAGAAAAGGCACGCTCTGTTGTGACGTTGGATGATAATTTGTCCGGGCGTTCCGGCAGTTTGCGAGATTTAGGCACAAAGATCTCCGTGCTCTCCGCGCGATAGCTTCTCTGTGGGCTCCGGAGCTGGTTCTCCCGACAGTGGCAGGTTCTTCTTCAGAAATAACGAGGTTTGCATCTGCCCGCTTGTTGCTAACACCTCTCTCTCTCTTTCTTCCATACTCAAAGAGTATATATGTCAGTACAGGTGTATAGACTAAAATACACATGGCGTTTATATTATAATAAAATGGGAATAAGTAATCATGATTTGGTTTCTTTGTCACGATATGGCAATTGTAATGGAACGGCAAACTCTTTGTACCACCTAAATTGTGGAGTTACGTTTTGATTGAAAAATGCTATCCTTAGTAATTCGTGAAACAAGAATTTATAATATTGATTATTATTTATTTATAATATTGATTTTATTATTAACTTTTAAAATGCATATATTTTTATGGCTGCGACCCACTTGATGCTACAAATGCTTTAAAGCATATTTTTTGATTGGACAATCAATAGAATTCTTTGTTTTGATTGGTTAATTGAACGCTTCGAAGTATTTGTAACATCAAGTGGACCGCAACCTACATATGTTAAAGGAGTATATTTTATATATATAAAACAGATTAGAGAGAAAGAAAGAGAGAGAAATAGTTCGCGCATTCTATATGTGCTCGAATCTGAACACTTTGTTATAGCTGATTGTGAGAATAATGTATTCGATAGTAAATGATTCTTCGCGGGATTATATATATTTGTGGTCCGCAATTACTGAACGGCGCCAGGTGAATCCTTACGCATTGAAAAAGTTCTCGCAGACTGTGTTGCACGCACCTATCCTGCTCGCGGCACTTATATACGCGCGTGCACAAACGCGGCTAGAAAAATGTCGCAGCTGCGAAACAGACTTTGAAAAAGAAAGAAAGGGTGAGGGAGAGGGGGAGGGAAAGAGGGAGCAAAGAGGTAATGCACTCGATCGTTAAGGTCGCCGCACTGACCATGAGCAAAATGTAATTACAGGAATTAACTCCTGTATTTCGTATCTTTACACGACTCGTTATCTATCACCCAGTTTATCGCGTATCAATCGTATTTGTATATAAATAATCCGTCTATAAAAATGCAATGTGAATATCTTATATTTTTCGAAGTGTTCAACGAGAAATTGTAGGAAGTTCTTTCGCGGAACGGATAGATAAAAATTCTCGGGTTGAAAAACATCTTTCTTAACAGCGACAACTGCGTTGTGGCGTCATACCGCGAATCAGAGTCGGTGGGAAAAGTTCTATGTCGCGTTCGCTATCGTTTCGTTTTCATAGATCCAGTAATGCTACCCCCATCGTCTCTTATCATGAGACTTCACGGATACCCGCGTGGCACCGACTCGCGCGTAAAAAAAAATGGAACAAGAGGGGGAGGAGAGAAAGAGAGACATAGAGAAAAGCCGTGCACTTGCCTTATCTGATCCCACGTTTCACGACAGATTAATGTGGGATCGAGCCGCGATCAAGCACGGCGAAGAAGTCACTGCGCCTTTTATTGCTCGCGTGATGGATCACTAATATGGGATCCGCCACACGCATGAGAGAGGGGGGGAGGAGACACCGAACGGTCATTGTCCACGAGGTCCTTTCGACGCGTATGACGCGGCTCTCGATATCCTTTTCATTCCATCATCCCCACCCGCACGTCGAGAGAAGTCACTCTGAAAGAAGCTCCGGATCGCTTCCTTGAAATCGCGGATTCCCAGGCGATTATATCTGTACGAAGAGTTAGATTTGGACACGGATGACGCGTCCATTGTCCCTTACCCTATATCGGAAGAATTTCTTCTCTCCTGTCCGTGCCCTTCCCCCCCTTCTTTTCTTTCTTTCTGTGCCCTTCTTTATCGAGAAGGTACCCCCTTTCGCTCCCCCCCTCTCCTCGTGGCGAGGAGTCAATGGCTTCGGCTACGAGGCCCGAGCTGAAACCTGGTCTGAATGAAGACCTCAAACCCGGGCCTGAGGAGAGAGAGGCAGGTAGCCCTTCTCTTCGGTAGGTGGGCTGGCACGACCGCACTCCCAAAACCGGCTACAAAACGTTTTATTTACGTAGTTCGAGGGGGACCCGCTCCGTCGGGCTCTCCCTCGTTTCGTACGCCTCGTTTTCTTCGCGGGCCCCGTTCCGCTTTCTCACACTTCGCAGAGCTTCTCGAGGCCTATTTTTCTTCTTCTCTCGTGCCGCCTCGAGGGAATCGCGCAAGGTGTTACACGAACGACCTGATTTCGGGACTTTTGCAACAAGTGCTACTGTGCGATCGGTCACCGGCCAGTTGATCTTATACATCTCTTGCCTGCTTTCAGATGTGACTAACAATAAGATATAGAGATCCTATTCTTGCTCTTTCTCACAAGTAATCGCTATTGAGAGATTCCTCCTCTCATCACCATTTCTCTGTAACCCTTTGCTGTTTTGTACGACCGTCGGATGGACTCTCGTTAAGCGGAATCGCGTCAATCGGCTTTAGCGTCGTAAGAAACGCAAGATGAGGAGATTCCTCTCTCTTGATAACGCAACCTCCGCCTCCTCCTCTCGCACAAGTGCACGCGTCTGCGTTTGTAATTGATGATAATTGGCTGACCGCGTGTTTACGGTCGAATATTACGAGCTGCTCGAAGATGCGCTAAGAGAGATGCGACATTAAATAACGAGGATTATTCAGCTAATGCGATCGACGTTTTTAAGTTACCTGGAATTATTCTATAGCTTATGAAATCATATCTCCGGTTATACGAATGATTTTTGTTCGAGAGAGTTGTGAAGATAATCCAGTTGTCTATATGAGAGTTAATTAGATCTTCACTTTGGGAGCTTCCCAGCCAAGAACACAGGCAACACAAAGTGATACAGTGTTCAACACAGTGCTTTCCCACAACGACACAACATGACACAAGTATACACAGTCTAAAAGCTGAGTTGAGGCTTGTCAAACACATGGCTACCAACTATTTGGAAAAATTAAAAAATTTTAGTGTGCTGTACTACTACTCGATTTATTCAATGTAGTACTTGAAAAAGTAGTGCTGACTGAATTTGATCTTTCCATTAATTGCGAAATAAATCTTTTGTCATTGTTCATCTGAAAAATTTAAATATTTAATTTGTAATGTGTTAAAAAATAAGAAACAGTGCAAGTTACGTCTCGTTCAATCTCATATTTTATTGCTTTATTTACATAAGTAAGCGCAAATCTACATTTTTATAATACATTTAATAAGTATGTTTAATAAATTTTTATGTCGACCCAACTGGCAAGAGATGGTATTATATTAGTTACAACGTATCAACCATACGGATTGTGGTCCTCTACGTGTAATAAATTTAATATTAATAAATGCTAAAGCATCTATTAGATTCTCCCCCCTCCCCCCAACACCCTCCCATCACGAAAACTGTTAGAAAATGTATTGCGAAAAATATTACCTCAGCCAGGATTCGAACCTGGACCTCCCTGTACTCCGTTTCGGAGTTGCCAGTTGGGTCGACATAAAAATTTATTAAACGTGTTTATTACTACTGGCGATTTATAAAATTAAATTTAACGTTTATTTAATAAGTATATTTTTAATAATATACGTGTAGCATTAAAAAATACACAATTTTTAATTCTTCAAATTCTTGAGAAACTGTATCTGTGTATATAAGCCTTCAATTTTATAAAAACTTGTGAAAGGAAATAAATCACATTTAACGTTTGAAGCGCAATCTACTGGCAACATTGAGACTCAAATAATGTTCCAACAAACAACTTTACAACTTTAGTGCTCTAGTGTTTGACACTCTGTGTCTAATTGTGTATCCTAGCTGGAAAATTCCTATTATGTATTTGATTAATTTCTGCATCTGCAATTGAGAAATTATGAGTTATTAATCAAATAATAAATGAAAAAAGATATGTTGACAATATATTCTTAGATTTTTTTTGGACGCATCCACTCTCTAAATCTGAATCAGTGGAAAAGTTACTGATTGCATCAGTGACGTCTTGCATCGCTATTGAATCAGTAAAACAGGGCCGAACGCGCTGCGCAATCAGCGAGAACGGCAAAGCTTACTGATTCGTCAGTGGTTATATCGTTATTCACTTATTTATTAGTGACTTCTGAGACACGTTCGTGCGTGCTCAGTGTCTGTTGCGTGAATATTACCAATGAAGATAATTGTAGAAGAGAACTAATATATCACCTTCGTTATTGGTTATATCACCTTTGTTATACGTTATTATTCAGCATTCCAAGTTTTACTAATTTGCCAGTTGAATTTCACTGATTTCAGTGACTATTCACTGATTCAGATTTAGAGAATTCACTGATTTCAGTGGCATACTTTAGACTGAGCACAGTGAATAGTCACTGCCGATCAGTGACTATTCACTGATTCAGATTTATGCATTTATGAAAAGCGCATTTATTTGCGATATAAGCGTATAGGATGCGTTTACTTGCGTCATTGAGTCTCGTTAAGCCGACCGTGCGTCGATATGCGCGCAGGGATGAATCGCGCGATGTCGAAGGCGGCGGTCCAAAGAAATCGAATTTACGAGTGATGCGCGAGTAAACACCAGCTGTTCGTTCGAAATTAAACGCCGGCTTAATGCTGCACGGCACGAATATAAGCATTCGCGCCCTTGACATACACGTTCGGGATCTCTTCGTGCTCGTAAATGACTGTCTCACGCCGTTTTATGGCAGTAATCATTTTACCTAGATAGTCTTCCGTGTACTGTGAATAAAACGACTTTTGTGGTACGCATCGAAGACTATGTATGATGCAATAAAAGGTCCCATGTCGATTTCCAATTGTCTTAAACCAGAGTTGGCAAAATCACACATTTTTTGGATAAAGTTCATGCCAGCGGTAAAACCATCAGTATTTTCCAGGAAAAAAATCCGGCAAAAACTGGTCTTTTCTATTAAGAACAATAAAATAAATAGAAAACCTTTTTATCGATATTCTAATTCACAGGCAGCTCGAGACCTCTAATTTTGTCGTGCATTTACATAATTGTCCAGCGAATTCAGCGTCAATTAAGAGAGTATTTTCCACAATTTTTATCCAAAATAAAATCTGTAATAGATTAGGAATTGATGTAGGAAATAAATTAGTTTTTTGTTACAAGATGTTAAATGATAAGCGCGAACCAGATCTGTATAGGGTAAAAATTTTTAATTTTGTTACTATTATAATTTTTAATTATGTTACTATTATGTTTTTCTCATTAAACTACAAATTAATATAAAATTTAGTAAAATTTATAATTTATTCCAAAATCTTTGTTCTAAAAATATATTTCACATATTAATTTGAATTTATAAAAACGTTAAATTTGAATTTATAAAAACTTTATTATTATATTGGTTTCGTTTTTCTTTGAACCATAGTGATTAATATGATTTATATTACTTAAAGCAAAAATATCTTTTTGCATAAAGTTATATATTTTAATATTACATATTAGTCATTTTTATAGTTTTTGCCAATTTATTCCATTAGTTAAAAAATACTTTCCGTCGCCAGTAAATAAATGTAATAATTTAATGTTTAAAAACGACACAACTGGCAATAATTTATTGAAAAAGGCACAACGTTTCGACCAGCAAATTTCTGATCCTTTTCAAGTGTATACTATTATTCCATTAGATAAAGTTCGGGACAGTAAAAACCGGAATTTACCATGGTTCTTTTCACCGACCGGATTTTTCCGACCAACCTTGTCTTAAACCAAGCAACACGCGAGATTGTCGTGCATTTTAAATAAATTTCCCCATCCTGGTCTCACGAGCGACGATAATTACTTTTCGCCCGACGCTACGAATTCGATTCGCGGTCGTTATTAAAAAACGCGCGTGCACTAGAAGATTACAAGGAGAGAAGCATACAAGAAGAAATAAAAGGTGACCTTTCATGCACCTCGATGACACGAATATGCACGCATAATACGCACACGAGTACGATGGAGATGCGAAAGTTAGCAAGGTCCGGCCGTGCGACCTTCGATCGATTGTTTATCGATTATTTACGATTTCTGCAGTAACACGCAGTGTTGACCCTCGTAAATTTATAAGACGCCGTTGAGAGAAATTTCGCAACTTTCTTTTACATCGGTAAATTAAAACAGATTAACGAAAAATGAATAGGGCATAATGAGCCAGGCTGGATTTTCGTGCCAATAATAATATTATAGAATAAATTCGGTTATAAAATTTAATATTAGTCAAACGTTTCGATCTTTAATTAGGTCATCGTCAGTGTAATAAAGAACAAAACAATTTGATTTTAAATCTTTTGGAGCCTTATATATTACTTTTATTGAATTTTAAAACAGATTAAGATATACACTGAAAGAAAGGCTTGGTTATAAAAATCCAAGCTCAGTTAATGTTACCAAGCACCTTGGTGAAATAGTTACAACTAAACGTATAATAAGTATTACATAATTTAGTTGGCTCAACTAAACAAAATTTGCTCTTTTAAAATGTTTATAATTATTATACAAAATGTTTTGTTATTATTATTATATTCGGTAATAATAATCAAATACTTCAAAAAAAGTATTACCAAATGCATCTCACAAGTTTACCAAGAATTTTTTTTTCAGTGTAATACTGAAAATATTTTTGCTTTTGAAAGATATAAAGCAATTCTTCAATAGTGCGTTTATTTGAGAACGTAGGATAGGTAGATCAGTAATTTGTCGGGAACAAAAGTAGTTTCTCCCGATTGCGAATCCTAAAAGTGTCACGACGACGGCATGAAGGTGACGCATCAATCGCGACGCAGTTTCGGGGCTGCGAAAAACATCCTTTTGTTAGGCGATTCCGAGCGGCGTGGGCTTGCGCGTTTAAAAGGATTTTCATTGCGAACGGAAGGGTTGCGGACGAGTCGCTTTTCACGGTCGTGAGTGCGGCAGGTCACGCATCCATTGTGGCGAGAGCTTAATGTCGTTACGTGGAGTCGCGATGTTATACGAGCGCATTATGGCGACGCGCCGTTCGACGGGGCCATCCTCGCGACCACAATGCGTACGTTGCATCGATATTCATAGGGAGAGACATTCGACCCCCTTCCGCCCCTCCGTACCTTCCTGCCGGAGCAAAAGGCGCGTGCTCCTCGTCCAGGTGATGCCCAGACTGGTTGCCAGACCGCCGCTGCTCGTCCGCCGTCCGTTTTTCCTTCGTCCTTCTCGTTCGCCTCCTCTCGTTCACTCCTTCGCGTACGCCCACGGGAGAGAACATATGTTTACGAACAATGCGATTCCAACAAGGGCGCACTCTCGAAAAGCCAACAAACCTCGGCGATCGCGCCTCCGCGATTCGACAGCTCGTCCGATTCACCCTCGCTTCCCCAGCATTCCGCCGTTTATCTTAATTGCTCTCGAAGTTCGTACTAGTCCTACACGGAGAAAATTTTATATTAAAAATTACTATGTATGGCAGTACCCGTGGACCATGCTGGAATAAAAAAAATTTTTACTATGTTTTTACAAAAGAGTTTAATAATTATTAATATAATAACATACACTGAAAAAAAATTCTTGGTAAACTTGTGAGATGCATTTAGTATACTTTCTTTTCAAGTATTTGATTATTATTACCGATTATAATAATAATAACAAAACATTTTGTTATAATTATAAACATTTGTAATAATTATAAAAGAGCAAATTTTGTTTAGTTGAGCCAACTAAATTATGTAATACTTATTATATGTTCAGTTGAAACTATTTCACCAAGGTGCGTGGCAACATCAACCAAGCCTGGATTTTTATAACTAAGCCTTTCTTTCAGTGTAGTAAAAATTTTTATAATTCCAGCAATGGTCCACGACTACTGCCATACATAGTAATTTTTAATATAAAATTTTCTCCGTGCAGGTAGCAAAAGTAGGAAGCGCAATCAGTAGATGAATAATATTTTTCAATTTTTCGTTCACGGTAAAGTAAACAAAGACTCTACCCGTTTCTCTACTTTGTATGTATACGACAAAGTTTCTTTAATTCTTCTACGATAAGTGTATCAATAATTTCCCTCTCAAAGTACACTACATGCATCCTACATTCTAAATTTCTTGGAGTGAAATCTCACTCCAAAGAGTGAAAATACTGCCACTTTGAAATTTGAGTGGGAGTATTTTCACTCGCTTGGAGTGAATTTTCACTCGTTTGGAGTGCAATTCACTCCAAAAAATTTAGAGAGTACAATATACGACTTTTTAGAATTTTGTTTTTATTTCGATTAGGATATATAAATCCGATAGTTGCGTATGTATATAAATTCTAACACCTGTAGAAAATAATAAAGGTTGGTTACATTTTTACTAATATAAGATAACTAAGGCAATCAAGAAACAGTATTCGGACCCAATTTAGATACTGTAGCCACTGTAGGAGCAAACAAGCTTTCTCATCAAACATCTTTTTTACTTTGTTACTGTTGATTACTACTTGCTAGCAACTGAGGAACGTAGGAAGACCGATTGTAGCTTTCTCAGTTGCTGGAATGTAGAATGCTTGTTGCATTCTTCTCTGTTACCTGGGAGTTTAGCAATCTATCGATCTGAGAGTATTATTATAGACTTGTATGCATTGTTATATTCTTCAATTCGGTAGAAGAAACCGAATCACATATGACAAAGGACCGTCGTCTCATTATCGCGATGTCGTTAAGGACGATCGAGAATTCGGAAGGTCTGCCGGCTTATCGGCGAACGTACGTTTCTTATCGAAGCGCCAGTGATCCTTGGGGTCGAGCACGGATGGCTCTTTATCCCTCACCGTTAATCCCCTCTTAAGCCGCGATAAAGACCACCCTTAAAGATCAAGTAATCGCGGCCCAATAGCATCCGCGTTGCTCTTAATTATCGCACAGAAAAAAAGAACATTCTTATTTCAAAAATATCTTTATTTTTGACATGTAAATCTTAAAATGAGATTTTATAGCGTTAAAC
>NJRQ01000266.1:115610-146497 GCA_003063805.1 Aphaenogaster ashmeadi | reverse complement strand
AACAATGATAGTGTTAATTTAAATATATTCGTCTTGATTGAAGACTTTTTTTTCTGTGTGCGGGAATTCTCGGGCGTTATGTTCGAGATACGATCTCTATCAATGATGTAATTTATTCCACCGTATTCGTAGCTCTTGTAAAAGTGCTTCTGGGATATCTCGGCCTTAATAGTCACGAATTATAACGCCGCGAGTTGAAGATTAGAAAAGACGGCACTTTCGGCATTGAGCGCATCGCGTGGCAATTTTCAAGATGTATAATCTCGCGTGCTCGCAGAAATCATAATGAGACGAGGAAACACCGCACCGGGGGTCGCGGGTTGAAAGGTTAACCCGAGCGAAGCGCGTTGCTGGCAGCGACGGTAAAAAGAGGTATACATAATTTCGCGAGACACGCAAAGCCGAGGAGATGCGCGAGCGAATCGGGCATCATTCTTCGAGAACGCATCTGCTCGCCTCGTAATCGCGAAAAATTCTGTCGCGGAAAAAAGCCGGCAGCTGCAAACCGCCTCATCATGTGGCACACGCCGAACGTTTATTAGCGCACGGTGCACGATCGCGCGCTTTCACGCCTTTTTCAATCTATATCTATACGTTGGATCTCTGTATAATCGTCTCTTCTTCGCGCATAATTACACACGCAAATCACCGTCGCCGCGCACCGGGAGAATGAGTCACCATAAAAATCACAAAAATTATATAAGTTGGAAAATGAGCAAAAACTCTACCCTGAAAAAAAAAATTTGTTGAAAAACTAAAATATTTAGTTCGATACGTTCAACTAAAACATTAGTTTTAGTTTAACTGAACATTGGTTGAATTAAAAAGGTATAGTTCATTTTTTAATCAAGAATTAGTTAATTCAACTAATGTTCAGTTAAACTAATTAATATTTTAGTTGAACGTATCGGACTAAATATTTTAGTTTTTCAACAAATTTTTTTTCTCAGTGTATGGATAGGTAGATTATAGAAGATTAAGATAGAAAATCAATACAAGATAGAAAGATTCACGCATTAAATGAATAAGAATAATTAATAATTATAGAGTATTTTTTAAATAAATTAGTTGAAATGTATGTGAAACTTGATATTTGCATCTTGAAAATATTTCTAGATATTGTATTCCTGCCTCAATTTATTTAACCCTTTGAAGCATACATTTTTCTTTTCGAACGATTTTTATGAAACTTGGTATTCAGGAGTTTTTTGGAACGCTGATACTAAATCTGAGGTAAAAAATTCAAAATTCAAAATGGTGGATCTAACATGGGGATTAAAATTTTAAAAAATTTTGAATCGTTATGAAATTTTGTCGTTACGGGTTTTTATTTCGAAATTCAAATTGGTCTATACAATATAATGAGCTCGAATTGATCGATTTTCACAGAAATTGAAAGGGGTTTTTTGGGCGCTGATTTTGAAAATGCGATCTGAAATTCATTACATAATATTTGATGTCCTAGTAACCGAAAAATTTATTTACAATCGTCATAATACATTAGAAAGTATATGTAAAAAAGGTAAAAAAGCGAATATAAAAAGGTGGCATTGTACAATGCCACCGTACGCAAAGGGTTAATTCTGCCAGTGAGAGAAAGAAAAAGGAAGAAGGAAGGAGAATGGCAAAAGTAGATCTCAAATATTATGAAAAATTTTAAATTAAACTTTTTTTGAATGTGGGCTGCTCTCACATATTAAATCTAAAGTTAAAGAATAAAAAATTTATCCTTCTTTTTAAATTGAAAAAGAAATTTATGTATAGAAATATGCGTTATTTTTGTCGCTCGTGAAGTTTTTCTGAAATTAACACGCAGCTGATAATACGATATAAGCGACCTTCGGAGCAATGTGAAATTCCCATTTTTGTTTTAATTGGCAGCTGACTCGTTGCGATCGAACCAGTTTCCCTGGTATAACTGACCTACACTTAGCACGTCTGAGGTCTGTGGCACGCGTAAAGACGGCTTTTGAGAGGATCGCAACAGTGTCTGTCGCTTCATTCGCCTCAGGCGCATCGCCGACAAGTCATCGAACTCTTCATGGTGCACTCTTCCGAGTTAGGATTACATCTCTCCCCCTTACATCAACCCCTTCCTTCTTTCCGATCCTAGATCTTTCGTCTCCTTCCAACTCTCTCATCTTCGATTCACCTTTATCTGTACGTTCCTCTATCCGATTTTCATTTGTTTTTCCTATACTCGCTCTTTCCCAACTTCTTTCTATTCGTCATTTTCTCCATCCGTCGGTATCCTTGAGACGCCACGTTCGGTTCCTTTTCTTCTCGGTGAACAACCGTGAAAACATTTGACGTGTAATAAGGCGTCGCGTCGAGAGTAGACGCAAAGATCTTATTTAGCCCCGAGCGCTGGCCTGTTATTAAAGGAATGCTGAATTTAACGGAAACGAAAGTGCTCGTTAGGTGATTACGCGCTGAAGACGTATCAAATTGGCATGTAATACCTCCGCACGAAACCATATTTTCTTCATCGTTCCGTCGCCTTGAAATTGACGCATCTCTCCGAAGAGGATTTTAATTGATTTGTATCTGAAAAAAAACATAATTTCGAGACGCATCGTTCGCAGACGCGCCTTGATATCTTTATGTAATTAAATCGGGCCTGAAATTATGTGTATTTTTAGAAAGACCTTTTCACCTCAAGCCGATATCAAGTCCTCGATGGATCGTTTAAATGTCGTCACGTGACGACAGTCGTTTTAGCGACAGACTTTCCCAAGCTCACGTTTAAGTCAAGTACCGCATGTCACACCCTCCTTATAGTGTGTGAACACGGCGGTCGCTACAATAACGTCGTTCAATCCCTCGAAAACTGCGGTGCGTTCAAGTAGTCTCGATAAGTGCACTTCGAACGATCAATCGTTCACGCCCGTGTCGGCGAAATTAGGAAAATTTCCTCCATTCCGAAAGTTAAGCCGCTGCTTCGAACTCAGTTGCACGGAAAAAAAATTTTTCGCCACCATAGCTAATCATGATTTGCTAAACTGTGTTTGCTGTCGTGACTATAAATTTCTAAACTACAACAAAACGGTTTGCTGTAGTTTAGAAATGTATAGTCACGACAGCAATGAAACAGGTATCACAGCTAAGATGTTAGCTGTATATATATAACAACTGAAATTAGCTACCACACGCAGTTTTTAGCTACGGCAGCTACTTTTTTCCGTGTGGGTATGCTCGATAAAATTCTAATAAGTAGAACAATTTGTTGTTTTTTTGTCGCGCGTAATTAACGCGTCATATTAAATGCGTCAAATATCGGGTGACAGTAACTTTGACTAGCAACCACCCTTCTGACTTTCTCTACTCCAAGTCTGTACGTTAGGCAACCCCCGCTGTTTTGCAGCCGCGTTCCCCACTGTTTGGACAAATTCGATGCTATCTTTGAAAATCGCCTTGAACGCACCAAGACGCGAATAAAGGAACGACAAGAGATCCGATCTCTCGGCGCCGTCGATCGGAAAAACCTCGACTGTTACGATTTCCTGAATAGACTCCAGCTTCATCGAGTCGCAGCGTATATTCGTGGCATTTAGGTCTTACTTGATCGCAGAATGGCCGGCGTATCGGGTTTCGAGAAATCCCTGACCTCCAGTAGCAAGCTAGTTGACATGCGACAGGTATTTTTCACATTCGATCGACCGCGGATATTTAGTTTCGTGCGAATACAAATCGAGGGGAATATTTGGAGCCGAGAAGATTATCGTGGTATTGAAATTCATAGAATTTCGTAGTCGACTATCCCTCCACGACTTCATTTCTATTCTTGTAAATCGATAAACCGGAAGTCACAGAAATTCGACAGGTACTCGGGTACGGGTGCTTTTAATACCCCCTATTTAGCACGATAAAATATTTCTATGTCCATCATTCTTGCCAGCAGACGTTCAGTTTTCTTTGTGTTCGGGCGCGGATGCGCAGAAGAGATTATCACACCCTGGCGAGGTACATCGAATCGCATTCGCGTGAGATTTCGTGAATATCTATGCGATTCTTCCTTCTTCATCGCGTATCCAACTGACATTTTAAGGACGTGCCGACGACGCGTGTTGGTTTATATACGGGCTATTTGAGGACTGGCGAGGGCATTCTTAGGGCTGTTTCTCCACTGTGCTCGTTGCACAATGTAACACTATCCCCCTTTGTAACAGCGCAGCCTTGGAGTGTCTTTAATGCGAAACCGAGCGCGAGCATGCTTGCCGCCCTGCATTATTTTTTCATGAATAATCCCGTTATGAGCATCTAAGAGGCCGGAACTTTAAGGTGGTGTTTCACTTTTGTTCGCGTGTATGGGCGACGCTTGTCAGTGCGAATTCACATTTGATCTGTCTAGAATTTTACAAGATTATCGTAAATGTTCCCAATCTAGTCAATTAATTTGCGTCAGATCATTTGTTGTCTCTGAAAATTTCGGTACATGTTAGATGTCATAGTCGCTCGTTAGTATTCATTGTCCTCCATTTGCAAAAGTGTTTGTAATCCGGCGCATGTCACGGATTAGGGAAATTTATATACGATAGAACCCTACATGGTGCTCGTTATTTCCATTTTAGTCACGTTTCGCATGAATCGGCCGTAATTTTGGAATATGTTCTGTCATACCTTTAACTGATAGACACATCGTATATATACAGTTGAAAAATTTGTGTTAAATTTAACACAACGTGTCCCAAACGATCCACTTAAATTTTTGTGTTAATTTAACACAAGATAAATATGTTAGAAAGTAACACAAATATTATGTAAAAATTAACACAAAAATTGTAACACTTTGGAAACAAATTGTGGAAATATATTTCTTTAGTAAAATTAACATTTATAAGTGTTAAATTAACACGTACATTCTTAGAATTTACGTTTTAAAACTACATTATTTTTATGTTATTTGTTCACTTACTTAAATTGTGTTATTTTAGCACGAAGAAATGTTGAATATCAATTTAACACAAAATATTCAAATAACATAATCACATTATGTTAAATTAACACTCGGGTATGTTAAAAATTCAACTAAAAATTTTTAACAAGGACCGGTTTTTAACACAAGTACAAAATATTTTTTACTGTGTATATATTATTTCAACGATTTCTTAATTTTTATAAAAATGATTGTTTTATAAATATAATCGGTTTTCTAAAAGAAACTATGGGTCTTCCAACTCGGAAATGGCTAATTTCAGTCACGCTCGCCTTCCGGAGGGCTTCCCATTAGAGCAGTGGCGAATACGCGCTGAATTTCGTTACAATCGAACGTTTTGCAGTAAGGGGTGTGTGTTTCGCGCTCACAATAAGTCCCTGAAGTGTCTTTAGCGCGTACAGTAGCGCGCCGTTCAATGGACGGTGCTCACAAATGCGCAGCAGGGTGTCCGGGACCTCTCTCGAGATTCGCCACTTCGATATGAATGTCGGTGATCGGGAGAAAAATTAATGTCTACTTCGTCACGGCTCCGGACGAGTCCCCGCGGCCAATACTTTACCTCACGTGTCGGGACTTAATATGTTTATTGCTGTGAGAATGTCGGCCTCGGATAGGTAGTAGATTTTTATCTGCCAACGCGCCTTTTAACTCGTCTCTCGTAACATTCAACGACGACTGAAAAGCGTATCCGGATCCTCTCTCCGCTCGATTCGGCTTTCGTCTAATGACGTTCCTTTCGGTGTCACAATTTTTCATTTACCACTCCGGTCCATAGATCGTTCGGAATAGTGCGGAACGTTAAATAAACGCTTTTACGCAAATGGCTAATTAACGCAAACGAAAGCGGGCGAGATACAAATTAATTGCCCAATAATTGATTTATTCCTTATCAATGAAACTAATTAATTTACCGAATGACTTTGTGAAGTGCTTTTGTAATATGATACATATATGTAATAATGCAATAATATAAATGAATGAATGTGGGTGGGTACATACGTTGGTGCATAAACCACGAAAATGCATATGTTTCTAATTAATTACATCAAGATTAATTACATATATATTTGAGCGCATTAATTAGTTGATATCAAATTCGGTTATCAATATCTGTTATTATTTTCTAAAAACAAAATTTTCAAAGATGCAAATTATTTCTTTGTAGAATCATTTAAAGTATTATTTCGTTGTTTTACTACAAAAAAATTCTGCAAGTCTTTTGCAATCTTAAATTTGATAATAAATAGCAGCATCTAATAGCTATAAACTTAACAGTAACAATAAGAAATTCTGTAAAGCAGTGATGGACAGTGACAATTATTTATTCTGAAAATGGAAAAATAAATTTTATAAATATATTTCTTTTCTTTTTTTCATAGTTCTATCGATAGGAACGGTCTCTATACACGGTCTGCTTTGTGCAAACTGAGGGCATCTGTTGGATTAGAGAAGAACTAAAACTGGACGTAATGATCTTAAAAGATATTAACTGTAGCCAATGAATAATAATTATAAATAATTATTTTTCATTTTATTTTCTCCATATTCTCATTTCCCTTATTTTTCTGTGGAAGCATTTTTAAAAGAGTAATGTTTGTAAAAATATACATGAAAAATATACTAATTATTTAATTTGTTCATTTATGTATTTTTTAAATTTAGACAAAATGCAAGATGCAAATAAAAAATTTCGTGGGCAAACAATCGCGCCGATCGCCAATAAATATTTAGGCGTTCGTGAGAAACGTATTGAAATACCGATTGTCGACAATAAAGAATTGAGGTAAAATATCTATCCAGAGCTGCTTGTTACATTTTTTTATTACTCGCAAATAAATTAATTTAAACATAAACTCACGTTATCGTAATCCATATTTTTTCGCACGTAATGCCTAGGAAGGATTTAATCGCGCGCATCGAAGCTGTTACGCTGAAAATAATAGAACAGATATCTACCGGACAAGCACCTCGTATATCGTACCTTAGCGGCCGAAATGTTATTTCGAAATCGAGTATACGCAAAGAGAACGTTTGTCCAGGATGCTCAATCGATCATCAACAGGGAACAATGTTCTCCAACGATACCTTAACTGATATTACCGAAGAGCAAGGTGATGTAGATACTTCCCGAAACTCGGAAAAGACAACTGTCGATTTCGCGATTAAAAGCAGCAGAAACAAATTTGTTCTAATGGTGGTGATAATGGCCGAAGCTCATCGTTTGCTGCTAACAAACACGACTAAGACCAGACGATCGTTTTACTATGATCTGAAGAATGAGACAACCGAATATTTGGTACCTGATCAAAGATACGTCGATCGTGCGTTGAACGATATCGCTAATTTGTTAGAATGCGCGCCGTGGGATTTGAGTGAGTTTGCTAAATACTTAATTAAGGCCCGGTTTTTCATTTTCTGGTTAACTTGTGTGTGTGAAGCTGGAGTATCACTTCGTGGAAAATCATTCATTATTGAGAGTTCTGGCTTTATTTTCAATAGTTCTATAGTTCCTGATAGATATGGGTGAGACGCTGACTGATTTTCGACAGTTCTGTGAGTTAAACTAATAATGCTTATGACTGGAACTCTTTAGAAAACATTCAAGTACACTGAGAACTACACGAAAATTATTTTAGAACTCGCAGAACTGTCGAAAATCAGCCAGCCTCTCACCCATATACCCTTAAATGCCGTTTTCTCGGGTGATAAAAATTATTTAAAAAATAAACTAATAATGCTTATGGCTAGAACTCTTTAGAAAACAATTGGATACATTCAGAACTACACGAGAATTATTTTAGAACTCACAGAACTATCGAAAATCAAACAGCGTATCACCCTTATACACGTAAAGGCGTCTTTCTCGGTTGATAAAAATTATTTAAAAAATAAACTAGTAATGCTCATGACTGGAATCCCTCTAGAAACATTCAAGTACATTCAGAACTACACGAGAATTATTTTAGAACTCACAGAACTATCGAAAATCAGACAGCGTCTCACCCATATACCCTTAAATGCGGCTTTCTCGGTTGATAAAAATTATTTAAAAATTAAAAAAGCAATATTTATCGCCAGAACTCTTTCTAGAACTCATGTAGAACTATAAATCTTTTAAAATCTGACAAGAACTCTGACGGGGAAATTTTCGCAGGACAAAGTGAGACGCTGCGTGAACCTGGCGTCTCAGTTCGTCCGGACGCGTTTTTTTGCTTTAATGACTAGAACTATTTGTTTTATCTATCAGGAACTATAGAACTATTGAAAATAAAGCCAGAACTCTCAATAATTAATAATTTTCCACGAAGTGATACGCCAGCTTCACACACACGGTTAACTTGTGGTTTAACCTGATAATAATGTAAAAATTGTGATTTTCTATCTATGGTTAATCACTGAACTGATGGTTTTATAGTGATAACTTTAAAAGTGACCCAAACCTAAACCACAAGTTAACCAGAAAATGAAAAACCAGGCCTAAGAGAACTAATCGTAAATATCGATTAAAAACTACATGCTTAAGCGATATAATGATAAATGTGAAAAAATAAAGACCATGAAACAAAAATCGATAACCGGAAGTCCTTCTAGGACTGCTGGCAACGGCTAAAGGATTGGTGGCAGGAAATATGACCATCACGTTGGTCGACAATCAAATCATCGATTGCGCGATACCGGGTGGCGCGCAGATCCCGCAGATTATTTCGAACATAACTTCCATTCGTGTGAAAGCCGAGTTCGTCTTGGTCATTGAGAAGGACGCGGTCTTTCAAAAGTTGCTCGAGGAAAATTGCTCTCGCATCCTAGGATGCATTCTAGTGACTGGAAAGGGCTATCCGGATGTAGCTACGAGGATGCTGGTCAAGATGCTATCCGAGAAGATGGACTTGCCGATCTACATAGTCGTAGACGCGGATCCTTTCGGCGTTGACATTATGTTAATTTATCGGTAATTAGTCGAAATTGCCTTCATTTTTTTTTATTAGAGTTTTTTCTTTATTAAAAAAAAATAAGAATATGCGTTTTCTAAAGTGCTTTATCGTAATCTTACAAAAGTTGAGTATTAACTTAATTAATAATTTTTTAGTCACACGTTAGTTTAATTTTTATTCGGGAAATATTCCGTTTCTGTATTTCTATTGTGCTGGGTTCCCGCAGCTTCGGCTCATCGATCCTCTGTAAAGAAAACGAGAGCTTGGCTTGTCCTAAAGCACGCTGGCTCGGAATCCACCCCTCGGAACTGATTGCTATAGGAGCGAAAACAATCCCACTCACTGAAGCCGATCTCGTAAAACTGAGATCCATCGAAGCCCGGAGTTACGTAAACGAAGCTATGTCGAAGCAGCTGAGCATATTGCGGAAGGGCAAGGCAGAAATAGAGGCGGTGTCCTCCTTTTCGAAGAACTTTCTTACGGCGACGTATTTATCTTACAAAATAGATGGCCGGGATTATATTTAGAGCGTAATCTGTTTGATAAGATTTTTGAAAAATTTAGTAAGAAAATATTTAGAGTTGGAATTAATTCTATAAAATTGTCATTATACGTTCTCTCTTATCAAAGGAGACGCGAGAGAAAAAGAATTAAAGTTTATAACGAATACAAATATATGTGTTACTAGTTTCTTACGTAGGCACATGCTTCCGGTGGAACAATTTCTTCGGGGAAGCTTTCGTTGCTATCCTCTAACGTTATAAGCTGCGGAATTTTGTGAAACGAGCCTAGATATATAACACCATCGTCGGATGACCGTCTTGATGGGGTAAGAGATTCGATCGGATCTGTCGTTGTTTCTATCTTCTCACGAAGACTTTTTGAACGTGTCCCATACTGATGCTCGGGTAGCCTTGAATATAAAGTTTCGAGCATCCTTCAAATAACGCAGATACTGTAGAGAAGATATATTTCAATAAGATTACATTTACCGGTTCTCCGAATAATTGATGGTTCCGTGCACGTGAGAGTTTTCTTGCGTTAAACTGTTTGAAACAATCGTGCGTTTCCTTTTTCTTGGTCGACGAGAAACCATAATTTCTCAAGTCTGCTGCAACGTCTCGATGTCTTAATTATTATGCGCTGTCAAAAGTCGTCCGTCAAAGATGCAACGTTGGGGAAGAATTAAGAATACTTCAGATAATGTAACAGTTTATTGAAAACACTTTATCCGCCCGATGTCCGGGCCGAGCTTCGCTGATATTAAAAAACGCAGAATCTTAATAACATGATTATTTCGTGGATGTTACGTGGAAGGTAACTTGGACGACATCCGCGAAATCGGCAACGCGTTATGAACCCACAAACGAAGTTAACTGCAATCGCTTTCGAAAATCCGATCGAGTTTGATCTCCGCCGTCTCTTGTCAATCTGTCGATTTGCAAAAAGAAAAACAGATTTGAAACATTTTTAAATAAATGTTAATAAATTATGATAACTGAAATAAAATGAAATCACGAATAGACTTTGCGTATTATAAATATTGTAAATTTTAAATATTTTGAAGTAATATTTTCGACCTCTGTTATCTCAATTCTATTTAATAATACGCTTTTGTGAAACGAAACAAAAGTTGCCGTCTTTTCTGATATTGACAAAAAAAGTTTTTTCTAAAAAAAGAAGAAGTGCCTTCAAAAGAAGAAAAATTTTGGAATTAACCAATGCATTATAGCCCTTGAAGATTCACTGCTTGTTTTTCTTTCGATATTATCGTCGGTACAAGTCGATCGATTGGCCGATTTCGTGGATGTTTCCGGTGCAGGTCCGTGCGAATATCGCCAAAAATCGAGTAGAAATAACTTTCCGTGCCCGTTCCGCGCTACGAGTCGAAGGCGAGTATCGATCGAGCAGCCCGAACGACATCAGTGGCTCTCATGGAACGCGTATCGAGCATTTCGATGAAATGGATATAAAAAACAATCTTTCGAGACTGCCGGACACGCCTCCGAGCAGGCACAGACGCGTTTGGAGCTACAAATCGTTACAAAAAAAGCGTCACTCGTCTTCAGTTTGCTCTCTTTCGCTAGCTCTTATTGATCGTCAAACGTTTAAAGATCGAAATTTTCTATTCACCGACTTCAAATACGAAGAAAAAAAGACGAGCAAATTTTTTTAACTATCTGAAATTTATATTTCTCTTAACAATCATCACAGATTCTTACGGATAGAATATTTCTTTTCTCTGTGAGAAGTCAGTGAATATATGTATATAGCGTATCTTTTTAAATCTAAACTGTCGCGTTTAATTAACGCGTACTGTTTGACGATCGTTTCGATTAGTCGATCGACGAGTGTACTTAATTCGCATTAATTTATTCATGCGTTCGCACGGGCCCAGTCCTTATATTGACTTCCGCGTGAGAAAGTTATCTGTTTCTTTTAATATATTGCGTGTACATGTGTGTGTTTGCGTGTATCTTTATGTATGCCCATATGAGTGTATTTTTCTTTGCCTTTTACGTTTTTTTTTTCTCTTTAGCGGCGATAATACGTTACCAAAAGCTATAGATACCCTTATGCGCTGCTACCAAGGTTTCTTTGTTGCGATTAATTTCATAATTCGCATGCTTGTGTTGCGTGCCTGCCTTCGTGATAATTTTTTTTTTCCGATGCCCTATGCTTACGTTTAACGATTTGCCTCACTTTCTGCCGTTATTATATTTAATAATTGATTGTGATTTACACACGCACACACTCTCTCGCTCTCATTCGCTCTACTTCCCCCCCCCCTCCTCGTCGTCTTCCCTAACAGCTCTCTCGCATTTCCGGTTCCAATCGATCGATCAGTCACTCTTCCTCCCGCTTCTTGGGATCGAACAATTCGCGTTTCGACCGCTCGCGTTATATTTATTCGTGAATAAATGGAAGCGATATTGTTGACAACGAACATTTGTTTCACTACAAACGACCATTCATTTATCGCGAAATGGAGGAATCCGGTCGAACATAACGCGCATTTTTGCGCATTGTATGTACGTAACGTTGCACGTTAATTTCATTGGAAGATTTATTACAGCCGTCCGATTTTCAATGTTTAACATCGAAAGATAGCGAAAGAGGATTGGAGCAGATCCTCTCTAAGTCGATAAATCCATTCAACGGAGAATTTTTCGGAGCCTCCATTACGCGTTACATCTTTGTACTTTCTACAGTCGACAGCGGGCACATCATCTCGACCTAACGACCCTTCGCATCTATAATACTTTTATCCTCGCAAAAATCGCCCTCGCGAAGTCTCCTCGGTCGCGATAGTTTGGCAATGCTAGACTTCGCGTCGCGGTTTACAATACGCCCGAACCACAGCGATCATTCACGAGTATTCATTAAAATTATTAAGTAATTTTCTCTTCTCTCCGTTTCTATTTATTATCGTTTGATTAGTTGCACTAGCCTTGATTGTCGGCATTTAAGGGCTGCTGGTACATGCAGCATACACATGGCGACGTGCGCCACTTCCTCGTCTGAGCTCGCCTCTTCTCTAATTAACATTCACGGGCTCGTAAATTATCTTCGTTTTCGAACTAGAAATTATACTGACGTACGGTCTCGAACGTTATCTGCGATTTAATAAAAATTTTTATAACAAAACCACTTATAATAATAAAACCGTTTCATGTCAGAAATTCTATAATACAATTAAGGCATTTCTCAATTTGTACACGGAAAGAACGGTTTTGCTGAAGTATCTAAAAATTTGGCCAGATACAGATCTGAAAATAATTTTGTTAGACCATCAAAAGTAACTACATGGGACGCTCAAACATGATAATAATGTTGCAAAAAGTTTTCATATTCCAGTGAATATTTTGGGCGTCCTACATAATTATTTTAATGGCCCAACAAAATTATTTTCAGATCTGTATCTGGCCAAATGTTTAGATATTTCAGCAAAACCATTCTTTCCGTGTAGCAAAACTCTCTATAAATATTCTAATTAATTAATAATAGTAAAATAAGTCATAAATTAATTATACACGGAGAAAATTTTATATTAAAAATTACTATAAATACCTAAGTAGCCGTGGACCATTGCTGGAATTATAAAAATTTTTACTATGTTATTATATTAATAATTATTAAACTCATTTGTGACAACATAGTAAAAATTTTTATAATTCCAGCAATGGTCCACGGCTACTGCCATACATAGTAACTTTTAATATAATTTTCTCCGTGTAGATTAGAAGATTCGTTCTGTCAACGAAAAGATATATACAGAAAATTTCTAAGTCCATAACTCTTAAAAATGCAAATGAATCGTGACGTTAAATCGTAAGGCAATAATTCTCGAAGCTTTTACGTTTCGATTTTTGAAGTTTACGTGAAGACGCTGCCGCAGATATTTCCGAGGCGTTTACGAGCCCTTATTCTTCGACGACGTCGCGTTCATAAGGTTTCCGAGCGGTCGCTTTTACAATAGTGGAGCAGCGAAGTCAGTTATATGTGACAATAAGCGTACGATGTCTCGCCATATCTTGTCTTCCACTGTTCCACCTGAAAGTACGGCAAGCAAGCAAGTACTCGGGAGCCTCAACGTCGTATGCCGATCGCGCCTGATTGATGATCGACAACTAGTCCTGACGATTGTAAGTATATCGTCTGTTTAGTGCAGTCGTTCATCCATTCGGGATCGATCGATGTATCCTCGAAGAGGTATACAAGGAGTCTGATACCCGCACCTTCGACGAGATCCGAGTTCACACATGTGCTCCGACAAGCATATTTTCCTAAACCTTGTCGAAAATCAATTATTTAAAAACAAATGATACCCCTCTCTATGAATCACTCACGATTCCTAAGCATCGGCGCGGGACCTCGTCGAAGGAGCTTTACATTCCTCCTGGGTGTATATATATGTACAAATATTCAAAATTCAAACGGGTAGGGAGAAGGGGGAGGGGCGGGTCGAGATGGGGGATACTAAGGATCTGTGTGGAACAACTTCTTACGCGTGTAACATTATGATACATAGAACTAGGCGCCAAGCTGTACAACATAAAACTCACAGTAGCCGTCCGGATTCTATATATAACGGTAAATATATGTCGATGCCTGTGGACGAACGTCACCGCATAGGCGTAGATACTTTTTCTCCGTTTAAAATCGGGGAGGCACCAGTGACGTAGCTAGAAAAAAGGAGAAGAACGTGTGAGACGGAAGCTTGCAAACCCTTTCTTCCGGACACACGTAACTCGACTCGAGAGACCTCGGATCCGGGATTCTCGATCCCGCCGTAAAAGCGGTCGATCCCGCAGTCCGCGGAGCCGGTCCCCCGATATCGAGACGCATATTGGAGTTATTCGAGCACTGTGATTCGATAAATTCCGTCTGGAAAGTGGGACACAAAGTAAAGTGCAAGTTTGCAGACTCCCAATAAGCTCTGTACGTTGAAGTGTTATACAATCCGTATTAATCTCGCCTTTAGTCGCCCGCTACGAAATCTCAGGCCTTTCCTATGTGAGCGCCCTTGGGACTTGGAACACAGCAAGACGTTTAATGACGAGCTCGCAAACACTCGGCGTCGATTTTACAACGTCGTCCCGATGGCGTTACGCGAACGACGCGGATTTGCAAGCCGTCGATAAGCTCCGCACGTAGTAATTCGGTCTGCGCTTTCGAACACGCGCCTCGTTTTCTTCATCCGCTTCTCGAAACTCGCCCGATATCGATTTCACGGCATGTACGCGCGTTTGTCCCTTCAGTACTTTCGCGACACGTGCGTCATCGTCGAACAAGCCGCTCGCGTTGTGTTCGGTGAGAATTCACGTTGCCTGACAAACTATGAAACTATCGACGTGTTGAATTTGCGCGGGAAACGCGAGCGGCGTCGTTCGATGATGTACAAAAATTCCGTCAAGCAGAAGGCGATCCGTCGCTCCTCGTTCTCGTCGGATATCCCTCGTAGTTTCTGGATTCTCTCGCGCATTGGCGATATAAGTATCACTAGACGCGCATCCAGAGAGAAAAGTGAGTGATTTCCCCGTAGTAAAGAGGAATCCTTAGGCAAATGATATACGTCATAACGATATTGCTCATACAAACGCCATTTACTCTTTTTTTTTTTCAATTCTCTCCGTCCCTTTGCCGCATAAACTCGTACATACGCGCGTCAAACAGCGCTTCTTCCCCTCTTCGTCTTCTCGGATAAACGATTGTTCTCGTGTTTCCAACCAGCGGCCTGATTTATATCGCGATTCAGGCTCTAAACGAGGAGATCATCCCGTTTACGAGTGTAATTGCCGTGACTTCGAGGACGAGTCTCCGTATTAACGTCCGTTCTGGATGTATTGGAAATAGACGCACTAGAGACAACAAAGAATTCTTCGGCTTGAGGCACTAGGAGGCATCCAGGGCGAGGCACTCGGCGAGGAAGTCCTCCATGGAACGATAAGCGTGTTCGAGCACACCCTTCAGGGCGTGATCTTCGTCCGCGTAACTCTGTTTGAAGAAGGAAGCGACAGTTAGCTCGAGTACTCTTCGAGGACATTCCGCGTCGTTCATTTTTGTTCTCTTACCTGATATCTAAAGATGACTCCCGCTTCGGACAAAGCCTTGGCGAAGGCAACGCCGTGCGTATAAGGCGCTGTGAGGTCGGCTAGGCCATGAAGAAGATAAAGGCTGTGACTGGGCACCAATTTCGCCCGTTGCGTGAGATCAGCCTCCACGTAACCCTTGTAGTTCTCGGCTGGCGCACCGAGGACTCGTTCCGTAAACGCGGAATCTACAATTGAGGAAAGCGATTATTAGTTAATGTCAAGGAACAGAAGGAAAAATTAGGCCAGATGTACTCTGCGCTTTTTTGCAAAATTTATATGCTTACTATAGTACATCCAATCGGCGATTGGATTCACCGCGACGCCGCACTTGAAGACATTCTCCTGATTACCGAGGACCATAGCGGTCACGTATCCACCGTAACCCCATCCCCATACGCCGACTCTGGTGACGTCGAGATACTTGTGCGTCTTCAAGAGGTGTTTCAGTACAGTGAGCTGATCCTGCACCTCGACGCCGCCTATCCTCCTGAAGAGATCCTTCTTTCCCTGACCACGGGCGCCGCGCACGTCCAGTCTCACGTAGACCACGTCGTTGTGACTCGACATGTACGTTCCCCAGTCTATTCGGAATTTGTCCGTGACGGCCTCGCTACCGGGACGGCCGTTCACCTCGACGAGCACGGGAAACGCCGCGTCCCTGAGTTCTTCCCGCCACGAAGGGGGCAACAACAGCTGTACCTGAGCCCGCCAGCCTTGAGGTAGCGGCACCTGTCGATCATTTCAAGTTGTACCATCAGTATAAAGTCGATTGAGATTGAGACGGAATCGGAGCAATATCAGATATTCACCTCGAAGTTTTGCCTGGTAGGCAGTGCCAGCTCTGACAATTTTTCCGCGCGTTGAATCCTCGTGTCATACAACACACGGATCATCTTGTGCGTCTTCATCATGTGCACGCCGGCGAGAGGAAGGCCGGGTCCTTCGCAGTACAGCACGTAGTAACCCTGCGTGTCGTTGTCCGCCGACGGACTGACCGACGCACCGAAATGTGTGCAATTTGTGTAATAGAACCTGCAACATCGAACGAATTTGCTTAATTTATAATTAATTTTATGCAATCAAAAATCAAGTACATCTCGGTCTATCTTTTTTTCTTATGAGGATAGGACTTGCCTACTGCTCCGAAGAACGTCTCCAAGGTCACACGTCACGCACAACGGCTCGAAATGACGAGGATCGTCCGCGGCGGGATCGCGTACCACGTAGAGATGTCTCTGGCCAGGTCTCTTTTCTCTGGTGCCTAGATAGTACACGAGATGCGCCTTGGTGTCCCACGCCAAGATCTCGCTCACCTGTTTTAAAAACAACTCGCGCGATTAAATTTTACTCTCTCACGTTATTTCTTATATATCATATTTTTAACTATTGTATTACATTATATTTCCATAATAATTACACTGTCCGACATGGATTTTAAAACCAGATGATTCTTATAAATTTTTTGTCGCTGAAAACGAATCCGCTAATGAAATTGCTCTATTACGTCACATTTTTGAGAAAATTGGACTTAAAAGTACCGAAAATGGCATTTTTGGGTACATTTGAGCTAAAATAGCTCAAAAATGTGACGTGATAGGGCAATTCTACAAACGGATTTGTTTTCTATACCAAAAATTTATAAAAGTCATCTATTGTGTTAGCCGCTTTGTGCAAAAAGTTACATTTATAGATAAACTAAAAGAAAGGAGTTTAGGTAAATAACCCTTTGAAGACAGTAATGGTCCGCTTATGCAATTTGAATAATCACTTGCACTTAACGGTTTCTGGAGTCGCCGAATCCGAGGTCAAAATTGACAAATATAATTTGTTTAAACAATCATTATTTAAACAATGTATGTTTGATTTGAATAAAAACTAGTAGCACCACACCATTGGATTTTACGGAAAAAAATTGTATTGCATTATTTTTCTGCCATTCCATTTGTTGTAAAAAAATACAAAATTTTAAAAGTTTGACATGGACAGAAGCAAATAAAAATATAATGGTGGTGCAAATAAAAATAGTTCGTAATGTTTGTATAACACATAATTTCTATGTTTTTTCATTTATCCATCACTGTAACTTTTTGCAAAAAGCAACCAACACAATAGATGATTTTTACAGATTTTTTGGCGTAGAAAACGAATCCGTTTGCAAAATTGCCCTATCACGTCACATTTTTGAGCTATTTTAGTTCCAAAAAACCCAAAAATGCCATTTTTGGCATTTTTAAGTCCAATTTTCTCAAAAATGTGCCGTGATAGAGTAATTTCATTAGCGAATTCGCTTTCGGCGACAAAAGATCTATAAGAATTACCTTGTCTGTTTTGTGGTCTAAAAAAAGTTTAAATTTGTCGGACAGTGTTATTTATAATATATTATAATCCTACAATTCGATTAGATTTCAGAATGAAATTCAATTTACAGTTTTATATGCCGTTCATAAAATTATAAATAGAATTTTATCCTAAAAAAATTCTGATATGAATTGTCATCTACAAAAAATACGTTTTGTAACTCACGATATATCGATCTTAAAACCGCTCACCTCGTAACGACCATGGGAGAGTACTGCTATTCTTTGTTGCGTGAGTGTGATGTGTTTTATGTGCGTGAAATGCTCCTTGTCACCTTCCTGCACCGTGGCCAACAACAGAAAGCTGTCGCCGTCTGGAGCGAAGAGAGGATGCGGTTGGGCGTCAAGCCACAGTCCTTCGGGTGCCCGTTCCGAGTGGGTCTCCTCGCATTCCCACGTGGGAGCGCGGCAGGCCGACACCATAGAGAGGTTCTGCATCCTCGTCATCCAAACGACGGCGATCTGCGTAGCGTCGTTGCCAACCCAGCCGGCCGATATCAGATAGTAATCTCTGAAAATATTCGCGAAGACGAATTTCATTAATACGGAATCATGAACGAGCGAGGCGATGAAGATTGAGTTCTACGTTGTTGGACTCAATCTTCTAATATCGAATCTACATTTTCTAAAAATGATCCCACTTATTTCGCAATTAGGGCAAAGGAACTCTTCAACTGATAACAATTTGACATACTGTCCGTCCAAGAACGGCGGCGGCTTTAGTTTCATTTTCGTTGGCCACGTGACGTTCCCGGTAGTGTTGAAATTCATCGAGCTCACGTTTCCAAGTTCCATGACCCACAGTTCGACTTCCGGATTGGGCGAGCCTGGTCTCGGGTACCTGATCGATCTGGAAGGTGGAAAGGATCTGGACGCACTCAGGGGATTCGGACTGATTCCGTCTTGACCCGTCGTACCGAACCAAGGGAACTCCAACGCGGTCACTCTGGTGTCGTTGAACGTGGCGTAGAGGATATGCGTGCCGTCCAGACTGGGCCAGATCGCTTGCGGTTTCGGCAGCACTTCCTCCTGATACAACCAGTCGGGCACGCCGTTGTAGATCACGCCGGGTACGCCCGTGTCGGTCAGGCGGGTGTCCTCTATCGCGGCGGGCCCCATTCTAAGAAAAATGTCGTTCTCGGAGATCATCAGGAGACTGGACGTGTTGCCCAACCAGGTGGCATGTTGCAATCGCGTCTGATGCATGTGTAGCGACGCTTGTAGGCGAAGAGGTGTGTGATGGCTAGCAAATAAAGAATCATAAAGACGAATGTATAATACAAGTTATATTTAGCGATTTCAATTGTATTCTCTAGAATGTTCTTATATAAGTATATTTTTAGAGACGCATTCAATGCAAAAAAATAATAATAAAAAGATTCAAATATAAGTTAGAGAAAGAAAGGGAGGATGACAATTCGTAAATTGATATTTTTAAAATTACTTTTACATACCAAATTAACTTTTTAGAATTATATTTATATATGTTGCAGGCATAATACAAAATTAGGCATTTTATAAAATGCCTAGGCACACAACGAGAGTTTTAGGGCTTTCTCTTATGCTTACATAAATATAAAATTGACGAAATGCCAGCAAAACGGGATCTGTGAAGTTAGTACGACATTCTACTTGATTCTACTAATATAAAAAAAAACAATTAGAGTTCCAGTACACGGAGAAAATTTTATATTAAAAATTACTATGTATGGCAGTAGCCGTGGACTATTGCTGGAATTCTAAAAATTTTTACTATGTTTTTTATTGTTTTACATAGTAAAAATTTTTAGAATTCCAGCAATAGTCCACGGCTACTGCCATACACAGTAATTTTTAATATAAAATTTTCTCCGTGTAGCACTTTTCATAGTTCTACAGTTCCTTATAAAAATAAAAAAAAGTTCTGCATTTTTTATAGCAAAAAACCAAAAATGAAAAAAATGTGCTAACTTCGCGAATCTAACACGACACCGCCCCCTCTAAGGTACAAGAAAATAATAAATATTAATACTTTTGGCAAAAGTTCCCGTTAGTTCTATTAGAGTTCCACCATTGTGTGCAATTTAAAAACAAAATTCCAACAATTACCAATTTTTCATACACTTTAAATATTACACCCAGCACGACACTTGCAGACAAAATGCCGTGCTGATTATTTCCCGCGGTTCTAGTGACAGTTCTCGTTAGTTCTAGCAGAGTTCTATGCTCTAGAATTATTTTTAAGCAGAGTTCCGGCGGCCACATATTTTTAAATAATTTCTTAATCTTTGGAGGCAGCACGACACCTGGAGTAAAAGTGTCGTGCTGGCTATTTATCGCAGTTCTAGCGACAGTTCTCGTTAGTTCTCGCAGAGTTCTATGCTCTGAAATCATTTTTAAGCAGAGTTCCGTCGGCCATATATTTTTAAATAATTTTTTAATCTTTGGAGGCAGCACGACACTTTTACTCCAGGTGTCGTGCTGCCTCCAAAGATTATTTAAAAAATTATTAAAAAATATGTAGCCGCCGGAACTCTGCTTAAAAATAATTCTAGAACATAGAACTTTAGTAGAATTAACGGGAACTGTCGCTAGAACTGCGGAAAGTAACCAGCAAGGCACTTTGTCTGCAAGTGTCGTGCTGGGTGTAATATTTAAAGTGTATGAAAAATTGGTGATTGTTGGAATTTTGTTTTCAAATTACACACAATGGTGGAACTCGAGTAGAACTAACAGGAACAGTTGTTGCCAAACGTGTTAATATTTATTGTTTTCTTGTATCTTAGAGGGGGCGGTGTCGTACTAGATTCGCGAAGTTAACACGACATTTTTTCATTTTCGGTTTTTTACTATAAAAAATGCGAAACTTTTTTTATTTTTATAAGGGACTGTAAAACTATAAAAACTGTAGAACTATAAAAAGTGCTACTGGAACTCTAATTGTTTTTTTTTATATTAGTAGAATGTCGTGCTAACTTCACAGATCCAGCAAAACGTGAGTGGAATTATTTATATTATTATATATATATATATATAAGGATATAAATATACATAAATAAATTAGAATATAAATATACATTATATATATATAACTCTCGTGCCTAGGCATTTTATAAAATGCCTGATTTTGTATTATGCCTGCAACGTATATACTGATCAAAATTGTACTTCTATATCTCGAGTATTTAATACACTTACTCGTTCGTGACATCGTAGACGGTGTAAAGAGCGGTGAAAGTGTTCCGAAAGACCTGCAAAATTGTCGACATCTGTATCATATAAAATACAAAAGGATCGGAAAAAAGGAGAGCTCATAATGCAGGGGGTGAATGTGTTTTCGATAGCGATAATCGACAGCTAACTGCAACTAAATTGCGCCGCGTCGTATTACACGTCCGAGCGTTATCGATAAGCGACGGATCAGAAAGTTAGGATGCAGCTGCCGCGCGAAAAACTTTCCACGAGAGACTTCCACGTTTAAGCTACTTACCGGCTTGACATTGTGCCTGAACAATACATAACGTAGATCGGAGCTGCATTCGTAGCCCTGAACGTTCAGTTGTCTCTGAAAGTAACGTTTGATAAAGATTACATTACCTTCTGTGCAATGTCGAGTAGAATCCGGTCTCAATAGTACAATTTAATTCGAGAGCCAATTGTATTGCCGTTAAAAGCTTTACGGAATGCTTTTATCTAATTGCAAAAAATTATCTCTTTCAATCTCTTAAGCATTTCTCCCAGACCAGTTTTTATTCTGATATTAAATATTAATTATTTACCATACATGCAGACAGTATTTATGTTTATACATTTCATAAATCATCATTTTAACATCCAGCGAGAAAGATTTCTTCGAAATTAATTTTTAATATCCAATATCCATGTTTTTGTAAAACTTATTCTACTTGCGATTTAAATGTTGAAAAAGAACGGACCTAAATTAAGAGATAAAATGTTCTCATATGTACATAAAAGAGGAGTTATTTTATTATTAACATCCATCGCGCCCGAGCACCTGCGTTCGGATTAGAGTCCGCCTCCGCTTCGTTTCTTCTTTTTTTAATCCGCGAGGTAATTTTATCTCGTTTCTAGAGTTTAATAAGTTCGCAATTATCGTTCGCAGTTGTAATTGGCTTTATTAAGATTGGTAGCGTCGCGGGTTCGTCGCGTTTAAGCTCAAGTCGTAGTAGCATAGATATTACCACGAATATCGCGGCCGGCAGTCGATACTCGTGTCCGAAAGAGCGGCGAGACGAGCCGGACGCGGCGTGTCCTGGTGGACGCCAGATCGGATCAATGCGCCGTACACTCATCTATACATCGCCTCTCGGTCCGAGAGGGAAAAAGAACGCGGATTTGGAACCTGTCCAGACTAAGTGGATCGGCTCTCTTGCGCACGCATACTTATCGCGCTACCGAGATCGATCACTCTTTCTGTCTCGTTATAAGCCGCTTCCCTCCTCGTTTCTCTTTTTTCTCTCATTGCTCCATATCAGAGCTATGGAGACATCTTGTATATTTCATTTCGCGATTCCCCAACATTTCTGTGAATTTTTCCCCACAACATCGTCCCGTTTCGTTCCTCGGCGCGTTAGAATTCTCGAAATGGTATTACGAGGCGAGAACATTTACTCGTCGCTTCTTCCCGCTCCGAATTAGTGTCTATTGTAATCGAAATGCCTCGAGATACAGATGGTATCATTGAGCCCGAAGCGCAATATCGCAGTATCTACATTACCTCGTATTTACCCCGCGCGTACCTGCAGCCTCGGGTAAACCGTGAAATGCCCCGGATTCTATTTTATATGCGGTCTAGTCTTTGTTTCGCAGCGCGCCGCGAGGCACACGCGGCTAGTTTGCCGATCGGTAGAATAAAACTGACTTTCGATAAAGGGCTCGGCTTATATTCCCTATCCTATATAAAAATTTTCTCCATACAGGAGCGTTCGTTGTTGGACTGTTTATCTCAATTAGAAACCTAACGGGAGCTCTCGAAAGGGAGAGAAAGCAAGCTGAAAAAGCAGTATTTCATGTGAAAATATATGTCTCCTTGTATCCTCGAACTTATCTCTCAAGGGACCCTTAAACTATCGCATAGAAGAAATTATTCGCTTCAGCCCGGCGGTACATATTTACCCCTGTTGCCCTTTCCCCTGCCCGCTCACGCAACAATAAAGAAACAATAAATCATAAATGGTTCAAAAACTGTTCTCCAGCTGAGAGATTTCGAGTCCCACAGGCTAAAAATTTTTAAATTTACAAGTCTACCCCGCGGTAGATTAATCTCGTGGCAAGCAAAAAAAAAGAGAGCTCGCATATTTACCTCTCCCTCCCGTGATTTATTCCTTTTCGTGTTCCTTCCTTTTCGCATTCGCACGTTCCATAGGAATATATCTGCACTTAGGCAGTTGGCGCGTAATTATCTGGCGAGTGCGAGGGTCATGTCTCCAATTAATCCTGGATAAGCGCGACAATAGCTCGGTATCGGCGGATTAGATACCAAGGGAGCTAAGATACCTCGGTGCATCACTAATGCGGATATTCCTGCCGTGGCTGGTGATTTAGGGCTCCGCCGAAATCTGATGGAAATAACGGTCTTCTCTTGGCCGAGTGGCTCGGATCCGGCGAGGATTATTATCGGGTCGTGAATGAATTTGGCATCCGTATCCGAAAATTCGACAACTCGTTCGCTCGAGTATTTCCATTCGCAATGTGTGTCGACCGACTTTATTTGGCACGATATTCCAAACAGTATTTGTTTAATGTAACGCGAACTAATTAACCTATATAAATGGAATTGATTCTTTAAATAATATATATTTATTTTAAGCAGCGCGCATCGATAACTCCTCCGAATAACATTTAATATTTGATTTTGTCAATGTGATAATACGCACGAGATGTACATATCCAGAAGTCCAAATTAATTATAAATTTTAAAGTTGCATAGCAAAATCAAAATTCTCAACCATCTCATATTTTATATCTTTCGGAGTTTCGTGCGCGCGATTGTTTGATAATTTAAAAACGGCATAATTAATTGCGTGACGATTGCGCAATCATTTTGTAGAAGTTCGAAGACACTAATTAATTTGCTGTTGGTTAATTAAATGATAAATCCGAATTATAACTTAAATGCTCTTTAGATTCCAAAATTTATACGTTTATTATATATTTATTGTCAATACAATAATTTAGATATTCGATGACAAATATAGATTTTGATATTGTATATTTTATGTCCAAATAAACCTGCAGTTCATCAAAATTGTATATTTATAAAACACCGAAACGAAGTGCAAACAAAGTTAAGTCGTACTAATGATTTCTTAAGAAGCTTGTTAATAAATAATAATTCTGGAGTTTTCTCTCGAGAAAGAAGGGTTTCAAGTATCTTGTGCTTCGCCTTTTTTATATTCTCATCGTTAAAGTGACTTTAATCTCCTAATCTCTTACCGTCGCGTTAGAGCAGAACAATACTTTCTTTCTTCATAAATAATTCTCCTGATCCCTCGATCCACGGAACTCCCTTTTTCTTAAATGACTCCAATTATTTTCCTCTCTCTTTAAGAATTCTGTTCAGTTTTGATCATTAGGGATTTTAATTGAGAAAAAGTTCGTAGCCATTGCTATAGAAATCCGTCTTCTGGTTGTTAAATCGACATTGCAAATCTGTCCTTAGAATATTTAATTTGCGAAAGACTCTGTTGCAATCTTATTATTAAATAGGGTTTTATTTAGACATATATAACAAAGAATTATTCAATTAACAAACGCAGACTGTTTTTTATAACTTCCACGAGACGAATTTACGAGTGGAAATTTATCGCGTCATGGCATGACGCAATAATCTTTGTACCTGTGTACAAAATTTACGGCGTCACGAGTATACAATATCAAAGTTTATCGTTATGCTCAAAGCACGAAGAGTGCAGTGTGCAGTGTCATGTACTGTGTGTATACGTACAAGCGTATGATTAGAGACTAAAAGGGACACGACGTTGTTGCGAGTGTCCAGGAGGGTGAGGGAACCATCGTCGGCTTGGTAAACGAACTTTTCGTGGGTTATCCAAGTCGGTTGTAACCTGTGCGGTGTCAGGTCATCACGAAGGCACTCGTCTAACGTAAGACGCCTGCCACTCCAGTAGAGGAGCTCGTCGACGTACCTGTGAGCAACAGATCAAGGAGAAAATAAACTTAAGAAGGCAGTACAAGTTTTTTCAAGCATTCATAATAAACAGATCGAAGCTATTTCGCTAGTTTTGACTAGAGATACACGCGTTAACGTTTTATATTATCAGCGGAAAAGAATTCTAAATCACCTTTCTCCTTATTATACATATATCTGATCGAATTGCGGAGAATAGATTACTAAAAGTTAAAATAATAGGAAGACAAAGAGAGGAAGTAACGCGAACTCACCCAAGAAGATAAATTGCCGTGACGATGCCAGCGATAACGAAACCGATGACCAGAAGTGAGAAAATTATACTCCGCCAATTGTGGCCGCCATCGCCGTACGTTAAATCCTGTGGAAGAAGACAACTTCGTACGTAATTATCGGATCCACGAGATCGATCGGTGTGTTATAGTGCAGAAGCGGATTGATACAAGAGAGCATGCAAATTGTGAATATAGAGAGAACGGTCCAGAGGATAATTAGGAAGGTTTAACAATGAGAAAGGAGAAATCAACATATCACTTTAAAGACTCTGTATCTGGAGTATCTACACATCTAGAGTATCTCTATTGCGTATATCGACGAAGTCGCAAATATGACGGATATATATACAGGGTGAGTAAAAAGTATGTTTTAAAATTTCGTGTGTTCTTTGATATAAAGTATGAATAAATGTTCCTATGAACATTACGCCGAAAATGCTTCGTTGTCAAAATAATAGATACGATAGATTTCAAATAATGACTACCTATCAGATCAGTTTCTTTCTTTCCACGATGTTGTGTCTCTAGTGTTTTGATTCTGGGATAGTGTTTGCTTACCAGCAAACGCTACTACGACCCACTGAAAGAAAGGGAAGGGTGGTAGGCCTCTGTACTTCTGTACAGTAAGGCTGGGTCTACAATAGGAGTCGTAAATTTTAAGTCGTAAGAAATTAACCAATCTCAGTCGATTATTCTCCTCGCATTCGATTGTGATTGGTGAATTTCTTACAACTTACTGTAAGTAAGGGTCCTATTGTAGACCCAGCCTAAGAGACAACGTATTTACAATCAAGTCATCAGTGTGTTTTCGAACGAATGCACCAGTCATGTAAACGTCGTGCTCAGGCATGTGTTGCAAATGATGGAGGACACGTAGAGCAGCTCTTGTAAACAACAACAAAACTGTAAACGTTCAAATAAAGCATTATTTGATACTACTGATTTGTGTTCATTATTTCGACATCAAAGCATTTGCGACCATATGTTCAGATGAACACTTGTTCTTCCTTTTTATCCAGGAACACGCTCACAAATTTTTAAAACATACTTTTGACTCACCCTGTATATACATAAAAAAATACACATGTAGATATATCACAATCACCGTACAATATCTTAAAAACATATTGTAGAGATTAATTATATATACAGGGTGTTTCCTAAGTAAGTAGACAAACTTGAAGGGAATATTCCTTGGCTTATTTTAAGAAGAAAAGATCCTATAAACATGTGTTCTAAACTGCTTCGTTTTAAAAATATAGGGTGTCAAAGTTGTGCAAAATAAAATAAAAATTTCGAAATTCTGGAAAAAGTTTTTGGCGCGTATTTTTGGTATTTACTTCAAAAAAGGCGTTTGACCTGCAGGTCACACGGATAGACAATCTATGCTCGCGAGGTAGCGTGGCACCAGATAAATAGACGTTCGATGCGCGATCGACGGATAGCGCTATCGAGTGCAATCGCATATTCCGCAACACAGATTTGTTTCAAGATATTGTTAGTTTCTAACATTACCTTTGTTGTAAAGTTTATTTACCATTCTTTTATTAAAAAATTTAATATGATTACCCATACGCACGCCCCTGGTGAAATGTTTCATCGGTACTGGAAAATAATTCTTAATACCACATATGTGGAACGCATACCAAATTTGAATAAAATGTCTTTAAACGTTCTCCAGAATTTCGAAATTTTCATTTTATTTTGCACAACTTTGACACCCTGTATTTTCAAAACGAAGCAGTTTAGGACACATGTTTATAGGACATTTTCTTCTTAAAATAAGCCAAGGAATATCTCCTTAAAGTTTGTCTACTTACTTAGGAAACACCCTGTATATACAATGCTGGACAAAAGTATTGGCGGTTGCTACTATAAAATAGTAAATATTTTTAAAGAAAATAGCAGCAAATTATTTATTTTTGTAAAAATTTTTATTTTACGTTTTATATTTAATATGTTTTATTTTAGTACATTATATTTACATAAATCAACGTAGTCACAAAAAAATAACCTTTTTTGAGAGCATTCTATCTTTGAACAAAAATTGGCACATTTAATTGTAATAATGAAGAAAGGCTATATAAAAAAGCAAGTATTTAGTTGATAATCCTTTTTTATAATTACTTCTTTTATATTTGTTACCAATATGAATACACATAATTTGTCAGTTGTGCCAATAGTTTTGTCCAAGGATGAAACGTTCTCGGGAGTTTTTTATTTCTTATGTAACTGCATTTATGTTAATTTTTATAACACGTAATTATATGTAAACCAAAAAATAAAAATTTACATTTTACTGCTATTTTCTTTAGAAATATAGGCCGTTTTATAATAGTAACCGCGCTGTGCCAATACTTTTGTCTAGCACTGTATATATAAAACTATATATAAAATAACTAAAAATATATATTGTAGAATATTAATTGTAGAATATATATATGTGTCATGTGTGTAAAGATTAAATTATTATTATTCTACAATTTTTTTACATCTCGGAAAAAATCGCGTGTGATTTTAATATATTAAAAAAACGCGTCGCCACATGCATACTCTCGCGGCATTTTATTTTAATTTTCTCCATTTGTTAAACATAATTTCGCTGCTCTCGAGATATAAAAATTGGAAAAAAGGCACAACAATAAATTAATTTACGTAAATATTCTTCTTTTATCAGAATGAAGATAAATTTTATATATATTGTTGGAATAAATTGGATTTAATGTGCAACAATAGCTTATTTATATCGAAATTAATTTGAAATGCGCGCAAAGAATGAAATATCCGGCGTGCATTCATTTTATAATAAATTAAATATTTCGTGGCGGCGACATTTCCGTTCGCACGTGGCATTCGATTCTCGGCGCTCGTTTTTCGCGGCATATAGCGCATTTGCATGTATGTAAGGTCATCGTTCTGCCATTTGCGCTGTCGCATTACCCCTCAGAACGCGATCATTTCCTACAATTATTGCAATTAGCAATTATCAATTCAAGCGATTAATTATCTTCTGCAATTAACAATTTGTAATTGTATCGAGGCGACGGCTATTTATCGAAGCAGGTATTTCACTCAATTTATCCATCTGAAATAGAGGAATCGAGGCGATCACGTGTGGAAATTATTAATTGTTGTTTTGAACACAATATTTATAGACGAGACAATTATTTAACGACGCTATACTTCACATTCCGCATATCGCGCTTCGAAATTTTCGCTGATCTAAATGTAATTCGGCCGTCGTTTTTGGATGGAGAGCCCGGAATAATACACGAACCGTCGTGTGATTCAAGTAATTAAAAGCTGAAAGAGCCGCTGTACTCCGGGATGATTCGCCGAGAAAGAAAGAAAGACTCCGTTTCATACGCTCACCGGCGTAAGCCCGCATACGGCTTTTTTCCGACTCGACGTAATTTCTTTTGAGAAAATCATTTGTTCAATCAGTGAGAGTTCAAACCTCCTTTACTGCTCGCGAAATTCGCCCGATCTTATCGGACTCTGAAATTCGCGATAACGTCTCTGAGCGAATTTCTCTGATAAAATCGCGATACGATTATCACCGCAATGAGAATGTGCGCGACCTATTATCGACTTTTCCCGCTCGATCTATTGTTAATCAATTAAAGAATTGATGCGCCCGTTGTTCATCCGGTTGAGATATTCCCTGCGAAAATACCGTGTTGCCCGCATGCAGGAACGGATTTTATTCTCGTAGATCGTAAAAGCGTTTTTGGGGTCGCGACGTTCGATCGCGCCGCCGTCAAGAATATCGCGGTTTTCGGTCGCTCTCATGGAATACGTCAACGGCTGCGTTATGCATATTGCATACGGGTTATGTCCAGCGCCTGTATAGTCGCCCTCCTGTCCACCGGACCGGATAACACGTGCAGGTCATGTAACACAGACGACTCCGCGCCGGATTTCGTACGAGGCGTGAGCTATGCGATGTGCGGATCGTTATGTACCTGTTAGAACAGCCCCGCACGTGTTCCTACACGCGAATTTGCCCTCGCTTTAGGTGAACGCGAGAAGCGACATTTATCTTCGATCCGCATTCGGGGATTGGCCGAATGTTGTCTGTTGAAAGGCAGGAAAGGGGACACGGAAGAAAAAGTAGCTGTCGTAGCTAAAAATTGCGTGTGGTAACTAAATTGCAGACGTAATATATGGACAGCGAACATTTTAGCTGTGATACCTGTTTCATTGCTGTCGTGACTATAAATTTCTACAAACGTTTTACTGTAGTTGAGAAATTTATAGTCACGACAGCAAACACCGTTTAGCTAATCATGATTCGCGAAATCATGGTAGCGAAAATTTTTTTCCCGTGGATCTATCGACAAACGCGTGCTTCACCGAATAATTAAATTACACGTTGAGCCACAGTTTCCCTGATCGATTCCTGCCGCAAACAATCGCTTACTCTAAAAATTAGCACAATCGTGCATCACGCGATACATATTTTTTCTTCTCTGTTGTATTTGCGCGCTTATAAAGTTAGCGATGGAATAAGATAGTCACAGTTGCGCGACACGAACGTCACAACTGCATTCTATTTCTCGCAATAACCGATAGCTTCGCGTTTGGAAAATAAACGTAAGGGAGTACCCGTTTCTCTCTCTTTCTCTCCGGACCGCGCGCCATTAGCGACACAAGGCATTCCGGCCTGGGATGTAGTTTAAAACGATTTATCCCCTCGAAATAATCCCCGTTTTATCCTCGGATATCGCCGATAATGATGTTGCTCCGAACTAGACAAACGATCGACCGCCGCGCCGATTGGCCGACGTTACGCCGCGGTAATCGCTTTTGGACGACCCGACCTGTTTATCCGGATAAATAATCGTCGATGTCTCGTTCGAACGATTCGCCATTTCCTTCCCCGACACCCGACTCGCTCCCTCCTTCTCTCCCGCCGATCGATTCGCCGACACTTTGAATTCAAAACGCATCGCGTCGCGTGCACGTGTGCGGCGCGAGATATATAGAGTGACCATAAATTCGCTCCGCGGAACGCGACAGCATCGGACTTCGCGAGAGCTGATATCTACATTGCGAAGTGTTGCACGATGCAGACATTATTTCGCGAAGATTCACGCTGCTTTATACGGCAATAACGCGAACGGTGGAGATAGAACACATTCAATTTTTATCACCCGTGCGCACGTTTCGTACTTCAAATATTATTCCGCGTGAAATCAGAGCATTGCTCGCGAAATTGCTCGCTGTATATATGAATACATTAACAATTTTTGTGCAGATGTTGTTTATAGCAAATCTATATATGTATATAAAAACAAATGTCCTGACTGGCTTATCAACGCTCAGCCCAAACCCCTAAACCTAGAAACGTGAAATTTGGGAAGTATATTTCATGACGTAAGCACCAGAGTTGGGCGTAATCGATTACTTTTGGTAATCAATAACTTAAACGATTCCTGTAATCTTAATTACAAAGTAATCGATTACTGGTAATCATACTGTCCGATTACTAAGTAATCAAATACCAGTAATCATGATTACGAAAGTAATCGCTTACTTTGTAATTAAGATTACAGGAATTGTTTAAGTAATTGATTACCAAAAGTCATACTGTCCGATTACTAAGTAATCCAAATTACTTAGTAATCAGACAGTATGATTA